>JBBPTY010000066.1:0-35981 GCA_038094335.1 Tylopilus aff. striatulus | reverse complement strand
GTGCGCAATCGGTACCCTGTGCCGAGGGCAGCTTGTCAATGGGTCCAACCTACGTTATCTCCAGTAAGCGTGCGCCTCGGAGTCGGACAAGTGGACAAAGCTTAGACATACGAATGGATCGTCGATTACGGTATAACCCATGATTCCGGTCTAAACGATAACTGCAAGTCAATCGAGGTCAACAAATGAGCGCGTAACACACCCATTCCATCTCGGGCTCTTGACCTGGCTTAAACTTGCCCTCGAATGTTGTGGGTAAAAATGAGCGGAGGGCTGCACCAACTTGAGGGTTGCATGTGGTATCGTCGTCGACATAGACCTCCAAAGCGGGGCGGGCTGCTCTGCGTGCACCGCCGATAATGATCAAGGGTTTTTCGTCAGTCGTTTTGATCGGACGAGGGAACCAGTATTCCCAACCCTGCGCATGGTGCCGTGTCAAGATACATGATAGGAGGTGAGTGAAACGAGCAAGTGTTACCTCGTTGGCAGCCCAGCTGCTAGTCTTGATTTGATCTAATCCCACGAGCGCGCGCGTAGCAATCGCCTGCCCACGAACTGGTACAATTCCTCGTGGGCCCGCCAAAAATGGGAGGAGATGAGAGGCGTATCCATTCGTAGCGTGGACAACACGCGAGCAGGCGATCGCGCCTCTCGGCGTCGACAACGAGTATCTGCGTGGCGATAACCCATCTGACGTGTTGGAAATTTCGATCGCCGTGACAGGTGTGTGCGTGTGTAGTGTAAGATCAAGGCCCCTGCCAGTGCGTGACTCAGCTAATTGATATAGCTTCGTCACGAGTTTGAGAGGCCAAAGGTTGTGACCTGGAACTTTGACTGCTGGGTGATGTGCACCGTATGTCTTAGCATGACCAGAGATATCAAGGATAGGGAACAAGGTATAAGAACACGGTTGCTTACCGCTTCGACTTCCTCCTTGCTCAATTCAAGGACGCCATCCAGGGACCAGCCTGCATCAAATGCCGCTCTACGATCGCACTGCGCCAGCTCGGCCTCATGAGCCGAAGAGAAGAGATCGATATGGTCACCATTGACGAGATCGACGTCACCTTCCCAGCCGTGGTCATGGATGATGCGAACAAGGGACGATGCTGTATAAGTTTCCAAAGCGTACGATCGTTTGGCTTCTTCAGGGCCATACTTGGTCGCGCGGTGGTGGAAATCCAAGAAGGCGGCAGGTGTGAGATGCCCCCCATTACGACCTAGTCCAGGGAAAAACTAAATCGTAATTTCTAGTCGAAATCGGTAAGTCGACTGACCGGTCGCTCCTGCACCTATGCAAGAACACATAAACTCAGCAACCAGCATGGAACGATAAGACCGTGAGGACATACAAAAGTCTCTGGCCTCGAGAATGACGACCTTGAGCGGGGATTGGACGAGGTTCTTCTCAATGGCTTCGGAAAGATGGTATGCCACGCCGACGCCAGTGATACCTGAACCGATGATGCACACGTCTGCATCGGTCGTCAATGGTCCGGTGCTGCCCTTACGTACCAATGGATTGGCATCTGGAGAGGAATTTGTCCAGAAAGAGTGGGTTGGGTTTGAGGATGGTAGACCCGCCGGTTTTGAGTTGGTGTGATCGACTGCAAGCAAATTTTGCTCATGGTTCGTTCGAGCCATCGCACAGACTGCGATCGAGATTGAGATCGATAGCGATGATATATTGGAGGAGGGCAAACAATGATAATCAATTAGGTGTTCATAGCTCGTAACATGTCAACGAATGGCTCCGCATTATGCCTTGTTCTTTGCTTGGCGTATCGCTTTCCGCGTACTCAATCACGCTAATGTCGACCCAATAAAGATGGAGACACACCTCGGTCGAACGTACACCACTTTGTCGTCTTGAAAAGTCCTCCCATGCTGACCGAAACTCCAGAATGAGAGTGTTTACCGTATCCCTGCCATCCACCTTCACCCCTCCGTACGGTACTCTCGTCTCCTTAAAGTTCGTCTTCGACGATCCCGAGAATATTTCCTTCAGTATTTCTCCCACACAGTACGCAAACCACCCACTCTGCCCTTCCACCGATGCACTCGAAGATAACACGTGCCGATGGACCACGGTCAACAACACCGCTAGGTGCGCTACAGATGGGGCTTTTGACGCTTTTGCAAACTTGGCAGTGTGGATTTCTGCCCAGCCGCCAGGGATGTGTCCTGTCAGTGAGGCAACATTGTCGTTAGGCGATAGTCGGATGCAGTCACGACTGGCGGGAGATCTCTGTCCATCTGATGGATGTACGAGGGTCCCATACTTCTGCATACGAGTGCCTCTTTCCGCAAGAACAATGGCATCCTTGCCCGAAGGATGCCGGATGTATACGAGCAGGAACTCCTCGTGGTATGTGCTCTTGGCTTTGCAGTGTACGATACGCAGAATCCGACAGTCCTCATTCTCTGGCAGATTCTGAATGCTGCTTGCCCATTCGCCAACAGGCAGTGTACATTCTTGAGTAGGAAAGAGTGCAGGAGGGAGAGTATGTCGCACAGGAGGGTGGAGATATTTTCGGAGGGCAGACAAGAAAGCCATAATGACTTGGTCTGAAGGTATCAGTGCCAGGCAGAGAGGGTGCAAGTATAGTATGAGCAAGTTATTAATAATTATAAGGACCCGTGAGACACCAATGAACAGTGTAAGGTAGGGGCGGTGCCTCCTCTTGACGCTGTTGATCAACAACCCATTTTGGTTACCCTGGCGGTGCAAGGGACTGTTGTGTGATGGGAAACAGCTGGCATGGCCCCCCATATCACATCAGAAGTTTTACAAACATCTTTTTTGAACTTTATTGAACTTTTTCAAGCTTCATTTTGTCTTAGCAAGGTTGCTGTGCTTATGATGAGAGAATAGGCATGAAATAAGTTCACCAAGATCAAAAGACACACAAAAAGATTAAAAAGATGTTTGTAGAAGTTTTACAAAGTTTTTATGTGGCTTAAATTTGGCTTATATGATCTTGCTGCAGCTTATAGCACTTATGGCATTGTATTAGCACCTGTAGTCCCATAAGCCAAATAACTGGGCTTGGATCCATCTTGCCTACCTTTCCAGACTTTTAATTAGTTCAAACAGTGCATTCAGTGGGTGCAAGACATCATAGTTGGACTAGATCCAATGCTTTGTAACACCTCTATATCATACTGGATTATAATCTGATCTGTCCCTTAAGTTGGTGCCAACATCATTATATGTAGTGTAAAAAAGCCTAGATACAAAAATGTTGTTTAACCATGACATGCCCATGCCAGCACACTCTTCAATTCCCAGTGTCCAAAGGACTGGTCCTTGACTGTAATTTAAAACTCTGACTGGTTGTGCCAAACATGGCTGAAATCACATGGCAAAATCACTGGTCATCAATTTGGATTACACAAATGAACAATGGACAAAATCAATTCTATTTGTGAAAGAATTCTTGGTGGTTGTAATAGCTGATCCTGCATGAAACAAAAATGCATAAATCCCAAAATTGTTTTACTGGTACTAGGTATTATCGTTGACAACCGCAATCACTACAGCGCAAGCATCCATGCATGATCATCAGCACTAAGAACCTCGAGTCCCTATGATCTGGAGTCAAGTCAAAATTGTGCACAAAATATACATCAGCAGTGCTTATACCATTGATTTTTTCTGCTCCGGCGCTCTCGAATGCGCTGTTCTTTTAGCGATCTGCTGAGCTTCTCTAGTTGCGCGGTGATGGTTGTGTCGCCCCCTTTCGAGGGTGTACTCCGCGTTTGAAAATTGACGAGGAAATCGTCCACATGTGACTGAGCGGCTTTCAAAGACAGTGGGGAAGACGCATTTGCCTGGATGCGTACTGGCGGACGAGTAGTGTCTTCCATGAAGTGACAGCGGTGCTCCACGTGGATGTATGGGTCAGGTGATCACATACTATTTATGGTGTATAATGAATGGCACGACCAGGCCTTGCAGTTCCTGCCACTTGCAGTTGAAAACCCAACCTTCTCCTTCTCTTGAACGCGATGGCCGTTGCAAAAATAGCTTCCATGCTGGGCTTATTGCTCACGCATCCAAACGAGTTTAGGACTCTTGTTCAGTTCTACCTCTTCCACACCCCGAAACGCGACATCACCGCCCTGCAAGAACACCCAACCTCGGGATGGGACAGACAAAGCATGCGCCGGTGTTGGGAGTTTCTGGACTTGACAAGTAGAAGTTTTGCGGCAGTCATCAAGGAGCTTGACGGTGACCTTGCACGAACAGTACGCATTTAACCCCCTTTCTAAAGGTGTTGTCGCGTCTCTCCGTGGTTGTCACTGACTTGTTCGTACGATAGATTTGCATATATTACTTGGTTCTCCGCGGACTTGATACCATCGAGGACGACATGACTATACCCGACGAAATCAAGCAACCTATCCTACGATCATTCCATGAGAAGACTGTCACTCCTGGTTGGCACTTTACCGAAAGTGGTCCGAAAGAGAAGGACCGACTACTTTTGGTTGAATATGCCACCATAGTCGAAGAGGTCAATCTTCTCAAACCAGAGTGCGTGCGTGTATGAGGTGCTCATCCCTTTCAGTAACAAGAGATGGACAGGTACCGCGATGTTATCCTGGACGTGTGTAACAAAATGGAAGTCGGCATGGCTGATTACGCTCACAAGGCTGCAACTACCGGTTCAACATACATTGCAACTGTCTCTGAATACGACCTGTATTGCCATTACGTCGCCGGCCTAGTCGGTGAAGGTCTCACAGCAATTTGGTCAGCTTCTGGCAAAGAAGTTCCATGGCTAAGTGAAGAGCTCGGTCTTTCCAATTCCATGGGTCTATTACTCCAAAAGACGAATATCATCCGTGACTTCAGGGAGGATGCCGAGGAACGTCGTTTCTTTTGGCCGAGGGAGATATGGGGCAAATACAACTTCAACGAGTTGCCGGAGTTGTACCGGAAGGACAACTTGGAACGTGCAACCTGGGTACAGAGCGAGATGATCCTAGATGCCCTTCGTCATGCGTGCGACTCCCTTGATTACCTCAGGCTACTCAAGAACCAGAGTGTCTTCGTGTTTTGTGCGATACCCGCATGCATGGCTATGGCCACGCTTGCTCTCTGCTTCATGAATGCGGACATGTTTGAACGCAATATCAAAATTAGGAAAGCCGAAGCTGCCCAGGTATGAAGCTGGGTTCTCTTGCACCCCTCCATGACTAATCATACCATGGTCCCTAGCTCATCATGCGCTCCACGAACACACGCGAAGTTGCCCTCATGTTCCGGGACTATGCACGAAAGATACATCATAAGGCAAAACCTCAGGATCCCAACTTCCTCAAACTTTCCGTCATGTGCAGCAAGGTCATACTCTCTTGTCTGTTGCCATCCTGTTTATGACTTACACGTGTGCTTCAGATCGAGAGTTGGTATGAACAAAACTTCCCTTCCTTTGTTATCCTAGGACAGAACGGCGTCGCATACGATCCCGAGGACAAACGAACGGCCGTGGTCAAACTGGAAGAAAAGCGCGCTCACGCAAAGCGCTATCCCAATGCAGCACCGCCGTCATCTGAACAGTTCCCCTGGGAGGTGGCAGCCTTCGCTGCTGGTACCATCGGAGTCGTCATTTTCCTGAGCGCAGGTATTGTCTATACCATCGTGAAAGTGTACGGGTAGCGCGTCGTGCGAACAGCATCCATTGACAGGGCACTCGTAGTACACTGACATTTTCTGGTATCATACCCTCACTCTATCAATAGAGCTCCTTTGCTAGAAATAACTTTCGACTGAAGTGAGATTTGTCAGGACATGGTCAAGTCATATGGTCCCTGTTCGAGATCCCATAGCATCAGTGGATGGGGGTTTTATCACAGCATACTCGAAGGCTGTATGACGCCTGCCACAAATTGAGAATGCCAGTTCATTTCCCCCCCAGATGGGGGACATCTCACTCAGGTGCTGGCAGATGAATCATCTAATGTGAATGTTTTCATAGGAGCGACCAAAATACGAATAATGTACACCGTTGGGGGCAGTCACTACAGGACGTCCAAGCTACGATGGTCAAGTCCCATCAATAAGCCAAGCCTAAGCGGCGATGACAAGAAAGAGAGATTCGAGTCACTTTTTACGTTTGGTCGCTGATACAGATTTACTCTAGTGAATAGCAAGGACGGACGGAGGAAGATGTAGTACTCACCGTTCTCAGTTGCCGAAGGCGCCTTTCGTTTGGTTCCGGCCTTATTGTCTTCCGCTGATCCTGCCGCAGCCCTCTTAGAGGTTCTGGAAGCGGAATTTGCAAGGGCCTTTGTTTCGTCTACGCATTTGGGACAGAACCACTCCCCTTCCGGAATAGCCTGCAGTGGAGGGTTGAGACAGCCAAGATGGTATGGGTGATCACACTTGATAATGCGTGGTCAGGCAGCGCAAAAGTATGTACAATGGGGTGATTTTACCTTGTCGCATTCTAATGCTGGATCGTCGTCTCCGTTATCTTTGTTGCAGACGAGGCAGAGTTCCGGTGCATCCACTTCAGGGTGCCGAGGAAGGTCTGAAAATTTTTCGTCGGGGACCGCAAGAAATAGCGTGGTGTGTTGACCGGCGGCCACGCTGAGAACCAGACGAAACTCATCAAGGTCCTTGAACCCAGCATTGAAACAAGCAGCTAACCTGAAAATCTGAATTCCGGCCAGAGGTTGGTGCTTGGTAGGTTTTGTCGCGCTTTTCGGTTCATCCGGGCCTAAGCCTAGTTCACCTTGAACTCCCATTAGCTCCTAACTAACAGACCGTCCAGAAAGGTTATACCATTCGCAGCATTTTGACCATAGGCAACCGTCATGATACTGCCATCCTCTTCAGAAGTCAATGCAAAGTGGGTAACACCTCCACAGCTTGCGTGTGAAATCTTGCATCCCCTGTAACAAAATGTTCAAATCAAGTCGACGCAGAGATGAAGAAACGGCGCACATGAGATCCTGTATATAACGGAACGAAGAATATGGCGACCCAGACGATCCTACGGCAGGTAAACCGGTCGAATCAAAGGACAAGTGTACCGGATTCACCTTCTCCACTGTTTTTCCACTGGACAGATGTTGTGTGAGATTGCAACGCAGAATGAGACAATATTAAGATAGCATACCTTTCCGGCCATCCAGTACATCCGCTGCTTGTCGATGACAACCGTGTTTGTAGGACCGGCCACGATCTGGGATCCCATTGTCATCTCACTTGGTCCAGCAAACTGTGGATGTCACATAAGTCCTTGTCGAAGGGAATGGCTCGCTTATCACAGCACCTGTGGCACAACTTTCGGGATCAAGACATCTTGTTGGTTACCGAGACCCAGCCGACAGTAACCATTGTAACCCCAAACATACACCACTCTGCCAGTACGTTCAGCAACAATATGACAAGAGTCTAGAATAAAACTCACCCCTGAGCGTCAATTGCTACACTGTGTTGGGGACCACAGACAATTTCTGTAATGATTTTATCATCCAAGCCTTTTACAGGTACTAGCTAATGGGTTAGTCGAACGATTGTATGCAGTCTGAAGGCTACTCAACTTGGCTCCATTTCGATGTCGTACGCCGTCTTATTCCCAGTAGTAATATGTTCGCCTGTTCTTCCGTTCCCCAATTGTCCTTTTTCTCCACTCCCAAAAGAAAAGACTGGAAAGTCCTGAGTTCCAGCTAATATCGCAGTCGAGAGGCATACCTTTCCCGCCCTCGGTCAACATAATGGAAAAGGTGATACCGGCACCAGCCTTAGCCACCCGTTGCCGTTCCCCATCCAGATATGGTCCGTCTATGCGTTTGAACGCCGTGATCTGAGGCGTCACCGGATGGCCACACTGCGAACAAAGATGCATGAGCAGGGTGGTTGGATAAAGGGCAGCGAGTGGGAGTTACCTGGCCCAGATTATTCGCGCCGGAGGACCAAACGTACCCTTCGCTGTCTACCAGCAGTGCATGACCCCTTCCGCATGCGGCATGCACGAATCTAACCCCCTCTTTTGCGCCAAGCTCGGTTGCCAGGAGACGTCTGGGTGTGCTCTCAGATATGTAGTCGACGCCAGCGACACCGAGCGCACACGGTGCATTTCGACCAAACATCCACGCGGCGCCGTCGATGTCAAGCGCGATGAAGTGACACGCACAACACGAGGCATGAAGGGAGGTAATTTTGACGTTGCTTAAGGAGCGGAGTATGTGAGGTTCGAGTAGGTCTGGTCTGGAGACGGTAGTTAGTACGGGTTGCTTGGGGATCAACGGTGCACACGTACGCCTCAGGATTGCCCTCACCCTTTCCACCACGCTCCTTTCGACCCAATTTCGGCCTGAAAACGAGCCAAGTTAGCTGGAAGTAGGGTTCAATGGAAAGAGGCAGAGACCAATCCGTTCCACCACAAATAAGCACTATGCATTCGGTTCCATCAGTACAGGTGCAACGTGGCAGGCACATGATATACATACCTCGCCCCCATTGCGGTTCCTTGGTGGTATCCGAAGACAGCAAAGCAGTCATAGTCATGTGCAATTTTCAAGTCCGAGACAGAAGTTGCCGGCTTACCCACCAGGCGTTTGTTTTCGTTCAACAGCCTCACGATTGCTGCATTAGGACTTCTCTAGTCCTAGGCGCTATATCTACGACAAAAATACGCATCACAGTCATAGAGTACATGATGAAGTTGCCGCCGGATTCTATTGCAAACTCGGGGAATTAATAAATGCCTTGGAATTTAAATTTTAGTCAGTACGCTTGCTATCTGACACTCCTACATATCATCTTGTCTTTTCCGGGACACCAATCACCACTACATATTCATCAGTGTTAAAAATCAATGAACTGAAATGTCCAAACTGACAGATAGTGGTCCCAGTGCGGACTATTTGATACTATCGGTCTCAATTTAGCCATTTAGAGTAGACACCTGACAGCGAGTGACGCTCACCTCAAAATCGTCCCCATAGAGAATGACACAGTCACCATGCACCAACGTCACGCAGATCTCCGGCTCGTTGGTTCGGTTCTTGCCTTTGACTGTTTTGTTCTTTTTACGAACCCGTTGCTCGGTGACTTCACGATATACCACGTTCTTGCCGGTGCTAGAATGAGGGCCTGAGCCGCAGCACTCCACGGTATCCATAGCAGCTTCAAGATCCGTGTTCCTGATGACAGTCGGCGTTTTTTGGGCCTCAGATTCAGAGATAAATGGCGTTTGATTACCATTGTCATGTTCTGGGAGACATGAAGGCCCGGCGCTTAGCGGAGATCCAACTCGATCATGTTCTTCAGCACATCCGCCGTTCTTATCAGATTTCGAGGCATCCCTGTAACCCCTTTTTGGTATAAACTTCAACCCGACATCCGCTCCTAGGCAATATATGACACCCGGGGATCGAGCTGCGTGAAGTAAGTTTCCCTAATTCTGGTGTGAGAAGGTTACCACCTGTGGAATATCTCGACCAACCTTCCTAGACCCCGAGATAGCCCATGCTAGCAAGCGTACCTCACCAAACCGAGGTTCATCCATTTCGCCGTATCGGCGGACCAAATCGCAAAGCGTGTGGTAAGCGGTACGGACACAATCGGGCGTGCCGTTGGGCACCATTGTGCCTGACCCGTCACTTGGGTGCGTTAAGCTAGTGCTTTGGGTAAAGAAAGGACCTAGATAGAGAGAAAACGTCAAGCCGATTGTGAGCCACAGATATACCGAGCTTACTTGAAGGATCTTCCTTACGCAACACTACTTCGCGTTGCACACTCTCAAGCAGAGCAGTGGCGTCTTCTTGAAGATGCTCTTGGTTACCCGTAAATACGTGGCAGAGCGTTACGCCATCCTTGACGTTGTAAACCCAGGACTGCATGTCATCGTCCCAGGCTGTGGTGTCCAAAACTACCCCCAAAGGGACGTAGTTGGTAGGACGAACAAGAATGCTAGTTTGGTAAGGATTCCGCAGCGTCAACAATGATTCCACTTTTCCTGGTAGGCTACATTTGTCTGACGTAGACTGGCACGCGTTCAGTCATTTAAACGCATAGAGTTGAGCGGTAACTCACTTTACATGTCGTGGACTGGCATATCTGATGGCGAAAAAATACCTGTACATTAATCATACCGCAAGATTTGCAAAACCATCCACGTGGAAATGATTCGTTGGGGTGGAATTCGGCAAGAAGGTCGAGAGGGATGAAACTGAAAAATTGCATCCTCAAATCCCTTGGATGGTGAGAGAAGTCTACCTGTGATGACGTATCGGCCGAATCGATCCACCAAGGGCGTGAGAGGTCCCTTGTGGCATTAGTTAACATCGAGCCTGAAGGCTCATCCGGCGAGGGCACCGAGGGGTAGTCGTATAGTGGGTCTTCGCCTCCTGGGGCCCACTGGAGCGTGACACTCCAACAAACACGCCCCTGAACGCGTTCGGTAGTGGAAAGACCGGAAGAAACCACTGTATGCTGCAAGGATTCTGTTAAGGTCATCTGGGTTGAGATGTCCACGACTCACACGTAAGTTTGAAATGAAAAAGAATCCCAAACACAAATAAGCATATTCCGGGGAAAGTTTGCATGGGAGAAGTTGGGAATCTTGTGCTGTCCATATCAATAGGGGGATGAGGCGGGCATGAGAGTCTAGCAAGGTATCCACTTCCGGTGGTTTTTTGAGTGGAATGCAGGGTCGAGAACTGCGCTCAGGAGGGTGATTGGGTGATTCATTGAGGGCGGGGTGTGACTGTGACGAATTATCTACAGATTGGACGAGCGGTCCGAGCCGTAAGTTGTTTCCTGCCCCGCTCGATTCGGGGTGTTGGCCTCTCTCCTCGGTACATGAGCTTCGGGAACGTTGGCACGTGTTTTGTGTATCCTGACGTATGTCATAGGTGGGTGGTGCTGGCGTACTAAGTGGTGGCCAGGGCGAAGATATCGTTGCACTGTTCGGTAACAGTCCATTTCCAGATGGTAAACGCAAAGCTCGCAAACCCTGGAGGCTTTGTTGTCAATGCACTGACGTCGTTCGGGAGAAATTCTACCGTCGTGTCAGTTTCGGGATCTGGGGCATTTTCTGAGGAATAACCCCCAGATTGATATACACGAAGCTGTCCGGGGTTCTCCGTGTCCATGAGCTCAAGCTCAGATTCATGGCAAGAAAAATCCCACAGCCTGCGAAAATAAATTACAACACGATCGCGAACGGTGAAAGCAACGGTGCTCACAGGTCGATATTTAGCGTGGTAGGGCTAATCCAGCACCTTTGTGCGTAGTTGGTATCAAGGAGGAGTACTGGAGTCTCAGACTGAAACCAAGAAAAGCCGACCTTTGACTTGCCCAACTCGGGGAACACTGTCAGCAGGCCACCAAGTGACTGGAAACGACGGTATTAGATTCATTCCCTCGAAGACGTGGCTCGCGCAATCCTCACGTTGGTCCACACACGTGGAGTTGGTGTTTGGGAAGGTTCGCGCCCCGCTTCTCGAGTGGGTTTTGCATCTCTGCCCACGAACGTCCACCTCAACGTGCTACGTTTGCCAGTCGACTCCTCCACTGGCGCCGATGGGCTTATTGCCGATATCCCCAGGCAATCGGCATCTGTTTCTTGCGGCGGTAGGTGTTTGACGCGACCCCGTGCTTTCCCCTTTCGCGGGGCAGTCTTGGGCTTCCGGCCTCGTTTTCGCGGTGGATCAAAGTCGGAGTCAGGAGTCAGCGAACGTTTTGGCCTAGACCCTAAGGGGGGTGATTGTGACAATGACGTGACACCAGCGGAAGCCAATTGCCTGAGGCGTGAATGGCGTGTCCGGCCAGAGGTACTGAGGGTTGAAGCTACCGGCTCTTCGCGCGCCTTACTCGCATTTTGCTTCTGCGCGGGGGAACACTTGCCGATCTTGGGCCTAGGGAGCCTCTGGTAGCCTCTGTCAATCACCTCGCACTCTTTCAGCCCGGCGTTCCTGCACCGCACACAGGTTGGCCGCGCACGGGAGCAGGCTTGCTTGAGCGTGTACCGACACCGTTTGCAGCCAGCCGGGACTACCAAGATGGTTTGCATCGATTCATCCTTCTGGCGTTCGTCAAGCTCGAAAATGGCATCAGGCTCGATGGCCTCGTGGTACGTATTGGGATCAGGAAGCGTGGACGGACGTCGAACAGAGGACGTGACTTGGGGCGCTAATTCCCAGGCGCGCACGAAGTCTGGAATTGCAGTTGCACTAGATTCGGTAGAGGCTAGTCCATTGGCATCGTCGACGTTCGGTGTAGATTGATTAGACGACATGATGGTGCTTGTCCAAGCTTTCTGACGGTTGAGCAATGCGGTTGATGGACCTTGGTCGGTGGGCTCTTTATCACCGCTACTACAGTCGATGTGCGCGTTTGGTAAAAGCTAATCATGTGGTAGCAAAATAGCGATTGCCGGCTTACAACAACGTATACAAATGTCTGCCAGGAGCATACATGAAGTTAGGGTGTAAATAATTCTAACGGCGTATGGAAAGGACCTCGACGTCGCT
The DNA here is from genome assembly GCA_038094335.1 of Tylopilus aff. striatulus. Lineage (NCBI taxonomy): Eukaryota > Fungi > Basidiomycota > Agaricomycetes > Boletales > Boletaceae > Tylopilus > Tylopilus aff. striatulus. Next base: position 23,483 of record JBBPTY010000066.1, on the reverse strand, counting down.
GCAGAGACAATCAATGGAGTAAGCGCGTAGGAACTCGCACAAACAGCCAGGGATAATAAGATCCTACTAGTCGCAAGTCCTAAGTGTGACAAGACGGAACGGCAACAAAATCACTCACAATATTTGTAGTGAACATGTCTCTGCGGCGCACGCAAACACGCGATGTACATCTATAGTTTAGACGAGAGTCTCACCGCGGAGACATCCAAGTAGCATAGCGTCTACGGTCCCACCGGTTCTTTCGTTTACCCATGCATCAAATACGTCGAAAAACTTCATAGCCGGGCTTCCATCTGATTCCGCCTTCTTTCCGGGCCACATCTGCTTCTCTAGGATGCCGATGAAGTCAATCCTGAGCGCGGCACCTGTGTCAGTGGCAGTGCTCTCGTCCCTCAACGGAGGATACTTGATTGTCAGCGACACTTCATACGTGTCTGTCTCGTAAAAGGACGCTTCTTTGATGTGGTGGCGTGCAAACTCGTTGGGAGGATTGTCGTCCAACGTCCATTCCAGCACGTGGGCATCGAAGGCAATGACTAGAGGACGATGGGAGTTCAACGAGTGTCCGGTAGACAACGGACACGCTCCTCACCGGTCCAAATAATCCCTGGATGATAAACCCTAAGCGTAAGTTTTCTCGTGCCCGCCTGCTCATCAATGGTATCGTCCACAGCTGTGATACTGAATCGTTCCTCAGAAGACGAAGGAGCGACATAAGCTGGATCCTGCGGGAGGGCAATCTTGAAAGGAGAAAGGAACTGTATTCAACACAAAGTCAGTATCAGCTGCATGAAACTAAGAATCCGGGTACAACTACGCACAGCAGAGAATGGATAGAGAGTATCCCAGTCGTTATTGTAATCGTCCATAACAATTGCTTCTGGTGGAGCACCGTCTACACCGTATTGTTGGGCGACATCATGAACTAGCTGGTTAAATCCTGGAGCGCCATCAGCGGCTGCAATATGCAGGTGCCGTTCCTGACTGCCTAACTGCGATTGCAAGGGAGCGATCAGCAAGGATACGCGTGGGTTAGAAGTTGGCCTACATCCTCCATGTGAACGACAAACAATCTCCTTTGGTGTTTGGCATCAAAAGGCACCTGGTTGTAAAAGAATGCCATGACTACACCGAGTGCCAGTATTGCGAGCACTACTGCTCGTTTAAGCGTCGTATGACCAAACCGGTGGGCGAACGGCACAACGAACGAAACCATGAATGCACAAAGAACAGTCACGATGGATGCGATGATGAACTCGGCGGGTGCCTCTTTACCAGTGCGACCTGTCTAGGACAATGAGTCAAACACAGTGAGTTATCGTACAAGAGGGAATACTATACCAGTGGCACGAAAACAACCAGCGTTGCAGACAGCAGCTGGATTCCTGTCGTGAGTGGAATGATCATTGCGAGGGCGTACGTCCAGAGCGACACCTCTGACTGAGGGGCTTCATCGCGAATTTGCTTCTTGATGACTCTGTCTATACCATTTTCATGGAGATTGTGCTTTACGGCTGAGGTTGGACGGCTTCGTGCCAAAAGTGCATCAACACCGAGAGCGACGAACATGCCTGTCGCACCTAGGAAAGGAGCGGCACTAGAGCCGATGTTAAACAACTGGCATATCGCAGCAGCTCCGGACTGCAAAAGCAACATGGCCGCCAGCATGGGCTTTTCCAGTGACCGGTCAGAGCCAGTGCTGCTGAATGGTAGCTGACTGATCAATCCACCTGCTCGGCACTGGATCAGAGATTGTCCAAGAGAGGGCTATATGATCTGACCGCGTACCTACAATCGCCGCAGGACCGTACAGTAACACTGGAAAGTATTCTGCTGTGAACCAACTCATCCCCTTGTCAAAGACGCGAGTCATAACAAACGCTACCCCATTCGCCGCAATTAAAGCACCGACGAAAGCAGAAACCACCGCCCCAAAAGCTGTCCATATGCGTTCGACTCTGGTTGTCCAGACGAGACAAAGGGAGGCAGCGAATAACGTGGTGTACATGATCTTCGCCGTCCCAAACGAATAAACTAGGAATAAGCCCAAGTTAGAGAAGAAAACAGTACGTGGGCGCGCAAAGCCGTGCTCGAGGCGCGGAATTGGCGAAGCAACAGAAGAGAGAAAGCGCAGAAGGGCAAGTGAGTTTTCGGCCATGTGTTGCGCAACACCAGGTTGTATGTTCTCAACTACGTCCTGGTTAAACAAATTGAGAGACATGGACAGTTTAGAAAGCCTTGGGAGCTTACCCCGCGCATGTGATACATATAACTGTTCCCGACAACGGCCATCTAGGCCACCAAAAGTCTGTCAACGGCGGAACGTACAATACGTTTTAACTTACATCCAAACCCGTGACGTTCAAGTAATATTCGAACTGTCTGAAGTCGGTACTGTCCAAATAGGTAGGTCAGAAAGCACGCGTTCGAGTCAAGGAACGGGTCACATACTCGGATAGCAGCACCCCTGAGCTGAATATTTCATTCGCAAATACCGTCCCGTAGGGTCTAGACAAATGAGAATCGATATGAACAATGGTATGCGCTACGTAACACACCTCGGGACATGGGAATATGCTTCAATCATTTCCTCAGATGTGGCTTGAAAAAGGAGTTCACGACCAGTGGTACCAGCAGCTAAGCCAAGTCGGATAAGTACGATGTCGTGCTCACACCAGGGAGTGTGTGAGCACCTTCCAAGTTCACCACTGCCCTTACGCTACGAACGGTCTGTTAAGGAAACGCAAGAACAAAGAAGTTCGAGAAACACACGTTGAGGCAATCGGATGTTGCGTTGAAAACAAATGGGAGCCATCTTGCAGAGACTCTTCCGCATTGTTGAACACTGTTGGTCTATATAGCTTTGGGTCAAGCATAAGGAATTGATACACGCACGAAATATGATCGCGTAAGTCGGCTCCCATCCTTTCGTTTCCACCAGGACTCTGGCACACTCCAACATGACTCCTACGGCAAGGCCGTCGTCGGCAGCACCCGGACTTGGAAGTGTACTGTCGAGGTGAGAGTTGATGAGCACTGCAGAGGCTTTACCGCGTTCAGTCCCATCCGATATGCGAATGATGATGTTCGAGAGGTCGACGTATGTCTTGTAGAGTCGCTTGCTCATCATGTCAAACCTGAGAAGATGTATAACCCAGTTGAGAAGAGGCCTCCCACATCATGATGCCAGCAGACGGCGTGTAGACGCACCGGTGATTTCCACTTCCTTGCTGCCTCCAAACTTCGCACTCGAGCTTCCTGCCTTGCTCCTTATTTACAACTTGTTCACATAATCGCTTGATCTCTTCTGCCTTGCGAACCATCCATGCATCCGCTTCCGCGTGTTCTCTAGTGCCGGGAGTGCGGTATCCGATGTCCTCTGAAAGGTATTTAGCATAAGATAGAATAGTTGCTTCGGAGGGATGGGGTAAGCCTGTCTGTGGATCATAACTAGACTTGTGTGTCAGTAGAGGGCGTACTCTGCTCCGTGGAGTGGACTTACGGGTGAATATTGGGCGTAGGCAGGGCTGCCAGAAATGTTAGTCAGCTGCGTGATTGGGGTGGTCACGATACGAGACGCACTGAACTGGTGGTATAAGGAATAGAGCGATAGCCCCAAGAAAAGCGGTGCAAGCGCCAGCACTGAGCGTAATGGGCCCCAACTCAGGTGAGTAGCGGCCATCTAGGAGGTGGGTCGGCGTTGTGGCTTGTTCGTGTTGGAGGATGGACGTGAGGATGGAGAAAGCTGACAGGTTTTGTTGATGTCGGATATCCCGGCGTGGCAGCGGCGCGTAAGCAACGCAGAAGCGTGCTATTATGCCAGCATTTTACGCTGAACAACCAGCTACTGTAGAATACACCAGCGGGCAGTACCAGTAGATAGAGACCGATAAAATACAAAAATAGAGGAGCGTTGATAGCCTGAGGCCCTGAGCTGTCAAGGTGGGTCTAAAGAAATTAAACATAGCCCGTGCCTGCAACTTGAAGTTTCCCCAAGTTCTAGCTTCATTCCCATGCTTCCGATCACCCTGACGAGACCTCAAGCTCAAGCTTCAAGTATCTTCCGAATTTGCCGTGTGATTGTCTCGAATGTCTAGCGCTTCTCCGTCAGTCGTGACACCAACATCCACTGTATCGCCATCGCTATGAGTTGCAAAGGTGTCTATTTGAGCCAACCGTCATTACGAGCGTATTACACGTACCGTATCGTGCCCCGCAACAGCTTTTGTGCAAGCGGGAACAGCACCTCTGTGCGTACCACTCGCGCAATCGCACGTGCACCATACATCTCTTCTTCAATAACCATTCTCGAGCGGCCTCGTTCACGTAAAGCGTGATCCGCCTATCCTTCAAACGGTCTGTGACATCGTTCAGCCGAAGTGCTATGACATCCAAGATGGCGCTTCGTGAAAGCTTGTTGAACACTAGCATTGCATCGAGGCGGTTGAGCAGCTCTGGGGGAAAACACTCCGAAGTACGCTCTATAACTTCAGCTTTAGCAGCCTCGGTGACGACACCGCTGGCGTCGCAGGATGAACGATGCGCAAGAATGTCGCTGCCCAGGTTGCTAGTCAAACATATGATCGTATTCTAACGTATTGCTTAGGATCTGTAACGAAGAGTGGAAGACTGGTAAACGTACTTTGAAGTCGACTTTGCGCCCCTGGCTGTCAGTAAGACACCCTTCGTCCAAGATTTGGAGAAGAATCATCGCTACGTCCTATGAATCGTGATCAAATCGATAAATGTTGAATACTACTTATCACTCAGGTGACAAAGAGGTGCAAACCTTATGAGCCTTTTCAAGCTCGTCAAGGAGAATTACGGCTTTCCGTGACAGTCAGTATGTACTCATACTCCGAGAATTCAACTCGACCTACCATATGGCTTTCTTCGAACTGCCTCTGTCAGTTGTCCTGAAAGGCTGCATTTACTCGAGAGCAACAAGGCACAGGCAGAAATTACGTACCACCCTCCTCGAATCCGACGTAACCAGGAGCAGCTCCAATCAAACGCGATATCGTGTGTCGATCATGATACTGTAGTAATTCTTCAGCTACTACGACAACTCAAACTGTCAAGCATACCTCTGACATATTTATGCTGATCCTTTGATAATAGTTAGTTTCAGGCGTACACGCTCTACTGAAAAATACATACAGTCCTCTCTGTTCGTCGTTGAACAAGAAAGATGCCAGTGCTTTCGAGAGTTCAGTCTGTGACTTCAATCTGGACTATATTTAAAGTGACATTTGCACAAGGACAAACCTTGCCAACGCCTGTTGGTCCGAGGAATAAGAATGATGCCACCGGTCGATTTGGTGCCTGTAAGCCAGCTCGCGAGATCCGAACAGCGTCACTGATGGCTGAAACGACGTGATCTTGTCCGACGACGCGTTGCCGTAACGCATCTTCCATCTAGATAGACTATAGATCACTGAGGAATTGCAAAGAAGTAGAAAATGACTGACATGAACCAACTTTTCACGTTCTCCTCGAAGGAGATTTTGGACAGGGATTCCAGTAGCTTTTGCGACAACTCGTGATATGTCATTACTTGTCACTCTTTCATGGAGCATCGCAAGAGGGCCCTCCGCGTTGCCCTCCGTCAATTCTCCATCAGTCGGAAGTTGCCGTTCTAGGTCTGGAATGGTTCCAAAACGGAGCTCAGATGCCCTTCCATATCGGCCTTGGCGTTGTGCAACCTCGAGCTCGTACTTCGCATCTTCAAGGCGTTTCTTGAGGTCTTTGACACGGTCGAGTCTAGCACGCTCTGTCGCGTATGAATCAACCTCAGTGGTGCGATACTTTCAAAAACCGTACCATTTTGCCATATAGCAGTCAAACTTTGTGCTTGTTCTCGCTTTGAGTGAAGATCACTTTCAAGTTTTGTCCGCCTTTCCACGCTGAAGATGTCGGTTTCATTCTTGAGGCTTTCAAGTTCAATCTGCAATGTTACAATTTCTCGGTCAAGGGCTTCTAGCTCGTCAGGCTTGGACTCCTGTGCCAGCCGCAGAGAAGATGCGGCCTCATCTACGAGGTCGATTGCCTTATCTGGAAGGTACCGGTCTGATATGTAACGAGCACCGTAGACCGCAGCTATGAGGCTGTAAGGGAGGCGGCTGTGTGGAACTTGCACAAGCACGTACCAGTCACTAGTGCATTGTCTGCGATTTCAACACCATGATGTACTTCGTATTTAGGCTTCAAGCCACGGAGAATTGAGATCGTCGCCTCCACCGTCGGTTCCTGAATTTGTACAGGCTGGAACCTTCGCTCCAGTGCCGCATCCTTGCCAATCGTCTTCCTATACTCGTCGGCTACGCAAGAGGACTTAGAGACAAACAAACGAATTAATGTCCGATGTGAACTCACGTGTAGTGGCCCCGACAAGTTGCAGTCCCCGAGCAAGCGCCGGTTTGATCATCTGTCCTGCATCTATGCTGCCCTCTGCCTTCCCTAGATTGAACAATGTGTCTAGAAGTCTAGTTAGCACCATTGCGACCCATGTGGGGAACCACGCTCACGGACTTCATCGATAAAGCAGACAATGCCACCAGCCTGGATATGTGTGTCATGAACCACCTAATGAGGGTGTGCATACGTTACCCACCTCGGCCTCTATATCCTGAATGAGAGCTTTGAACTTTTCCTCGAACTGCCCTCTAATGTTAGACCCTGCAATAATAGCCGATAAGTCCAAAGATAGAACACGTTTGTCTTGGAGGGACTTGTGATGAAAGTCAGCACAATATGCACTGGAACGGTTAGCCGATTGACATACCTCTGGTACTTCCTTGGCCACTATTCGACTGGCGAGCCCCTCAAGAATTGCCGTCTTCCCTACTCCAGGAGGTCCAATAAGCTGCGGGACGATATTTTAGCAACAGTGCAGGAAATCATAATGCGCTTACGACGGGATTAGACTTAGTTCGCCGAGACAAGACTTCAAACATGAGAAATGGATACAATGTTGCTGCCGGATCGGCTTACTTTGAATCGTCCTACGAATTTCTGTGACCCAAGGCGTGAATGAATGGGTAGAACGAAAAAACGAACACGCGTACCTTCGTCTCTCCCAATGGTAGGGTCCAGTTTTCCGTTTCGCGCCATTTCTGTCAGATCGATGCTCTAAAATGGGTGACAATACAGCGACACTACTGGCGTCGCGCGGGCTCACGCACATATTCCTTCAATGTCTCTCCTTTTTGACGTGGCGGTTGGAAAAAAATGTTTGGAAAGCCTCCCCCACTTCCTACGCCACCGGGAGGTTGCTGAGAAGCGTAGCCATGTGCATGTGGGATCCCTCGCCGAGTTGGTGCGTAGTTCGGGCGAGGTAGAGTGGAGGTAAAAAGTGGTGACTGGCGAGCATGGGGTACGACGGCACAACCACTGCGTAGCCTAAACGGCAGGCGCGAAATAAGTTGTTCCCGAATAAGCACGCCAGCCGTCGTGAACGGCATACAAGCCAAGTTGGACGTCGAGACCGTTAGTAACGATATGGGAGGGTCCGGAGGGGAAGTTAGATGACGTATTTGCACCGGTGGCACTGAACCATTACCAGTCCTGACCTTTTCTCCTACTTGTCTCAAGGAATTCCACGCCTCAAATCACGCTACACTCGCCGACGCGTTGCGATCCAACCGCGCATATTTCGCAGTAGCACAACGTTGACGTGGTTGAGCAACCCTGCAGCAAGAAGTTCAGCATGTCGCCTGTAACTATCCCTACTAGGATGACTTATCATTTTTCGAGCTTTACGGTGCACAGTGCGCTTGTGTTATAGATGTCTTTCGCGGCATAATCACGACGCACCGCGCCAACTTGAGCAAGCCAGCTCGATATCTTGTCGTGGTAACGATTTTGTGGACCCTCTTTTCATTGTTAGCTGTGATCCCTGGAACCCCCAAGAGCGTTCCGGCGTTCAGGGATGGCACACACAACATTAACCCGAATCATGGGTCATCGCTGCAGCAGAAAGAGCGCGATGGCAGTGCCCCCATTCAATTCAGTTGACTCGCGAGGGGTTAAGTTTGAAAAGGGGTCATTTCATGTCCGAGTGCAACGACAAGGATCATGCGCCTCTCTCTGCGCTCAGCCTCTGCGCTCGTCCGCCCCACCCTACTCCTCGTTCTCTGCATTTTAACCTTGCATGGCGTGCATGCCCAGACGCTGAGCTCCATTGTCCCGACTCTCAGTCAACCCTCGAGCGTCTTAAACCCTTCGAGTAGCTTGGGTCCTGCCGACGATAACCGTGACTTCAGAATATTCGGATATTTCTTTAGTGTGTTTCTTCCCGCTCTTGTATGCAAAGCACCTCACACGTACGATCACAGCCGGTTTCATGGGGCTTTGTTTGTTATTGGGTGTCTGCGCTCTCTGCTGCAAGGCCTGCTCTGCGCCGCCGCGAAGACCCCGCGTCGCGGATCCAGAACGACAACCCCGATCTCAACTTTACTCTGCTGCATTCCAGAATTCAGCCCAGCAAGCAGAAGGGCAGCCCGCCGTACTGCCGTCGCCCGGGCCGCCTTTTGACGCGATCCCCAAGAAAGACACTGGCAGTTCTGACTGGACCACGTGTGAAAACGAACTCTTTCCGGAACCCTCTCCGCCGCCTTATTATCCCGTGAGTCGATTTTTGGGCGAAAGAACATACCGTCACTTACATTGAGTCCAGCCGCCACCTCATCCACATGCAGTACAGAAGTCGGCTACAAATCTGACTTGAGTCGCATATCTACTCTAGGTAGTGCAGATGAAAATTAGGGAGATCGTATTTTATTCATACTTTAAGTAGCGGTGAGACATCTCGAAGAATCCGGCGTTATGTAGGACGCACTTAATTATGTAATGTGGTAGATATCTGAAGCTTTCTTTCTGATAGTTGTCGACTTACTGCACGTGCGATTCGGAATCACTGAAGGTTGGTCGATTGGTCTGTTGGCTGCCCCAGCTACCTTCAAAGCACACGACTAGGGAGAAGTGAGTGAATTCGATCAATCACACTGCTCTAAATGCCTCTCGCAAAACAAGGTACAGGTAGTCGGTACGCTTGCAGCCATGCTCATTGCGCTCTCTCAAGTTGGTTCTCCCCGTTTTCATGAGCGCTAGCACCCTGCCGATCCTCCGTGTCGTTCTTTTCACACGGCTCCCGCAAATATGCCGTCTTTGCAGACTGTGCCTCGTCTTCCTCCCAGGCCCTAGCCTGATCCGAAATCTTAGGCAAAAAAACAGTACAAAGAGCGACAGCCCGGCCCAGGTAATGAGCGAGATGAAGCTCCGCCAGAAGCCATGTCGAAATGAGTCCCGGACGGCAGTCTATACCTCGGGCAGATAGTTGTTCACACTCTCGATCGAATCATGAGCCTCTTTCATCGAGACAACTGCAGTGGCAGCGGGACCCGTCAATGTGCCCGAGGTAACCCAGATTTTCAGGGAACCTGTTGGCTTGCTCGTCGAGAATGGTGCTGCACTGTGCAAGTCTGACTATTCCGCCAAGAGCACGGAACTGTCAAATGTTGTCATACTCAATCCACTGTATGTCGAAATCCTGGAATGAACCGCGACTCACAAGAGGTTCATAGGCTCACCGCGGCGACGCGATTGCTTGGAAATGAAAGGTGAGCTTGAGTCGCAAGAGGCACGGCAGTTGGGCCAACTCCAGCTCCCGCGGACAACATGAATCTATCGTTTTGTTGGCCAAGAACGAATTGCAGGAGCAAAATTTTGTTTACTCATTCTGAGTCATTCACCCGCAAAGCTCGACGTTGAAGCCATGGCGAGTGACGAAACGGAATACGGACGCACATCAGGGTCATTGGTTTCCTGCCGAAAATGAGTAAAAAAAAGAGGGGAGGGGGGGACACAGGGCTAGCGAATAGTACAAACGTTAGCGATGCCTTCGTTCTCGCTTGGGTGGCTCTTTTGGAGAGTGGGAGAAGGGCCATCTGGTGACTTTACGAGAAGATTTCGGAGGGTCATCGAAAGAACCCTGGAGAGATTCTTATTACTGTCCTGACTTGGGAGTGGGACGAGAAAAGACGAGCCGGAAAGATGACAGGCTGACATGGGTTTTGTGGGTAGAGCGGGACAAAAGAGTGACATTATCATGGGATGACTGGGGAGGGGGTCATATCAGCGACGTCGAGAGACTCGCTAACCAGATGGCCAGTTGCGCCGACGCCAGCAGAAGGTGAGCATCATGTCAAACATTGCAGGCTGAACGGAAGAATTACTTGTATACTTCAATGTCTCCAAAAAGCACTGGTGGCAACAAAGACGTTAACGATGTCATCTTGAACTAGAACGTCGACCGCGCTAGCGAGACTGACTGTCTTGGCCGGGTATCTTTTCCCCTTTCTTGATCCCCCTAGGGAACCTAGAGATGGTTTCTGCAGCCGGATGCTTTACTTGCCTGGTCCTGGTTCGCTTGCATTCGCTTTAGGTTGCGTTCTTCGAATCTTGTCAATGAGAAACCAGCACATGCTGTCTAGACCGAGGCAAAACACAGAGGGATTTTAATTGTGTAAGCCACATCGTAGAGGGGCTAGAGCGATTATATTCAACTAGTCGACCCCTTTCGCCGGCACGGCCGAGGGGAGGTTCAAGCTGGGATACGGAGGTGCCGTCTACAGCCTATCACTTCGTCAACAACTTGGAAATAACGCCTTTATTACTGTAGACCCGAACGACACATCCCTGGTTAAGCTGAAGAACGGAGACCGAGAGACGTGGAGTTACATCATGGCAAAGTCGCAGCGGTCACTGATATCGAGCCTCACTATCTCATTTTGAACCGAACTGTCGATTTCCTGAGAGAGGCAAATTGTCAGACCGCGCGATCACCCGCCTATTCTTTCTCGGCGTTGGATTCGAATTGGAAACCTAGTGGAAGCAATTTCCTCAGGACTCATCTGGGAGGTAGAGCATCAGACTTGCCTGGGACTGCTCGCGTGCCTCCCTTCGAGCTTTAGTTCGCTTCCTGATAATGCGAGCGATGAAGAACCACATGTTGCGTTAATTCAAGTTGGTGATGAGCGTAAAACGCAAGTGGCAACTTGATTGAGACCCCGTGAAAACTCCTCTATTCGGAACAAAGTCAGCAGCCACACATGTACGCTAGCGGCAGATGCATGATTTGCCATCGCCAGTAAACCGTTGAACGGCGGGTACTTAATCCCCGCGAATGCATGCACCCAGGTCGCTCCGATAAGTCCTCCGGCCTAGAATTCAACGGCAACAGACCACCGGCAAAACGTGCTTCGACGCTCATGCCACCCTGCGACTTGGACGGCACCTCTCCGTGATCAATCAGTAGGAATGGAAAAGGACGGGGGTCTCGCGATGACAGATCGCGCGGGGAACTTAACGGCAGATGGGCCACAGGGAGGGATGGCGGCGGGAACCTCGCTAACGCTAACGTTTCGTGAGAGGGGATCACGTATGCGATGACGACCAAGGGTATGGCAACAAAATTTCTGCGCGGTGAACGTGTCAGATGACGTGATCACATGAAAGCCGTGCATGGAACTTGTTGAGCGCGATTCATGACCTGATGAAACGAATCGCGATTAGGAATAAGGAATCTCGGCCAGAACTATGCGAACATGCCAAACGATACGTCCTCGACGCTGCCGGTGCGCTGATCACGACTTCATCGGCACACCGCAACGCGCTGATGGGAGTCGATGGAAATACGACAAAATGTGCCCGCCCCAATAAATTGCATGATAAGAGTACAAAGAAAGTACATACCAGATCCGTAGTGAATGGTGTCCACGCCCGAGGGGGGCATTATCTGACACACTGCACTGGATAACTACATCCAGACCCGACCCGTTCCACTGCAGCTATCACACATGATCGTGTCGAACAACAACATCGTCTGTACTCCTGCACCGCGACAACGCATACACAGCCGACCACCTAATCTCGGGTCCCCCGGTTCAACTGCGACCGCATTCGGCACTGGCGGTGCATCGCGTGGTGACACCGGGTTCTTGACATAAAACGATACTTCCGGTCCTTGCGAAGGCAGACAATGTGGGTGGGATATCGACCTGTTATGGTAAGGATGTCGCGGTGGTGGTGGGAGCGGCGGCGGTGGACCACAAGGCGGCGCGAAAGGCTGTCCTGAGTATGATCCCAAACTTGAAGAAGTAAAATGGGGAGGTATAAATTTCGGTAGAGGTCGTTGCATGCGGGGATCATTCTGAGAAGGAGACCAAGGGGTGTATGAAAGTGCGCCAGTGTACGGTCGTCCGTAGTTGTCCCAACATTTACGACATGGATGGGATGGGTCGTAGTCTTTGTAGCCTGTGTTTCTACCTGTACAGTGGGTGAATACGAGCACCACTGGTATGGGAAGGAACCACTCACATTTGACGCACAAGTGATCTCTAGGGTAAACTAGCAGTCTGCCATCGAGCAGCAATGGATGTCCCGGGACAGGAGCCTGGGTTGGAGATCCATCATCCGGAACAGGCGGGGGTGAATGGGGCGGTGCAGTTGCAGGGCGAGGTGGGGGCGGAGGTGCGGGGGGCGGTGCATACGTAGGCTGCCTGGTAGGGTATGATGCAGCATATGCCGAGGCGTTTGCGCGCTGTATTGCCGCCTCCCGGTCGTTGTGTGGACCCGAGACAGCGTCGGCAATGGTGTCAAGGAGCGCACCAATCAGACCACCACCTACATGCGGTCTTCGGCGATACTGTTGTTGCGTTTGCCAAGGTGCAAGACCTAGTGAGTCGGGCGGTGGTGTAAAGGGACCTCTAGGGGGTGGTCTGGGGGGAGGTACGGGTGGGGGTGGCCAATTCGAATGGGGGCGCGGAGGAAGATGGGAGGGTTGGGGCAAAGGTGGTGGTGGTTGAAAGGGACGGCGTGGCCCAAGACCGACTGTTTCCTCACCGGCGATTGCAGCGGGTGTGTAGGGGGGAGGAAGATCCTCCTCGAGGATGTCCCGAGCCATTGCTAAGTTGGAAGAACTCGAAGGGGTTTCGGATTGTGAGGATGGACCGGCCGCGGTGGGGGATCCGGGAGGTGGAATAGCTGGAAGTTTATCTGGGTGTGGAATGGGGGGGAGAGGTGACGGAGGCACCACTGCCATCTCTGGCTGCGGAGGGCGAAATGGATTCTTGCTAGACATGCCGAATAAACGTACGCCGTCAACTTGTCTAAAGTACGACTGCGGTCACAGCCTATGATACCGCTATGCGTGTGGCGATGCTCTATACTACTTCATCCTCCATTGCCTCCTCTTCGAACCCGATCTCCATTCGCACCTTCCCAGCATTGCCCGTCATCTCTCGCCACTCCCGCCACTGCCCTAGTTCTCTCATAATCCACGTCTTCCATTCCCCACCCTCAGCGTCAATACAGTCCATCTCCAGGCTCTCCACCTTCGGGAGCACGATCGGCCATCCCTGCACTTTGGGGAAATAGATCAGCCCTTGCAGGGCGAGCGTCACCGTGCGCAACTCAAGTGGACCAGAGTGCGCTCGTCCTCGCACCGCGACGTTCCTCAGCGACGGCAGCAGATGAAACAACACGTATGCCGCCCACGCATTCGGAAACACACGCCCACTGATCCGGAGGTCGCATACATGCACGAGCGGTATGACACTGCTCTCCTCCAAGCTCTCCATCGTCGCGAACTCGAACGCCACAACGCGTCCATCTAGCTCGAGCGTAATTAAGCGGGGAAAGGACGATACCACATGGTGGAAACACGACACAGACACAACAAGCGACCCATGCCTGTGTGCTGGCGCAGTCCACACCAGCGTCGTTAAATTGGATCCCGAAAGCCTGTACGCGTCGTGTGCGATCACAACGTTGCTTAGCTCGAGTCGTTCTAGCCTTGGCGCGCTCCTTTCATCAAAGAAACAGGGTCGGGACCAAGTCGCGCATACGTTGCCGTTCATTGTCACCTGGCGTAAAGCAGAAAACTTGGAGCCACATCCCGTCCACGTTCGCAGAACAAAATCGGTGAACGTGCTGGATTCGGTAGCATTGATCGCAATTGACTCAACCCTTCGACTCGCCGGAGCTAGGGTAGCGCCTTCCTTCTCCGACGGTGACAAAACGGATTGAAGTTGCGCAACGAGTGCAACAACAGAAAACGGTCCTGACCCCGAGTTCGGCTGTCGGAATGGCCACTGATGTACCGTGAGGTAGATAGGGAAGGGTGACGAGCGGTGCAGCTGTTCTCTGAGGGCATGGATTGATTGGTATGGGGTGAGATGGACGTATCTCCAGAGCCTGGGACAGGCAGTCACGATGGTTTTCCACATCTTCGAAACACTTGCAAGATTTCTAGGTGAGCTCAGCCATTTAACGGATGTCCGCTTGCACTTGGGTGGGTATGACGACGATTCGGACGTGATGACATCGTCAAAAATCACGACGAGAAGCTCCTCCAAGAGAACAGAGATGGGGCTAGAGCGATCATCTATTGTGGGCGTGGATGCGTGGTTCCACAGTGGCGCGGGGCCCCCGGGAGATGGATCGATTGTGGTGCAACCGCTTGAGAAGTGCATGTCTGAGTGTCTGCAGAGGCAATCGGTTCCCTGGAAGCTTTCATAGAAAGCCCAGAATGCCTTACGCGAGGGAGACAGAAGTCATCTTCAAACGGTCCTTCTCTGCTCTCTCGTGGCCAAACAGCTCGGCAGGCGCGTTGTAGGGCACCATGGATGATGGGGTCTGAGTCTGAACGTCTCTGGTTTCTTTGTCGACGGCCTGGTCACTTTGGCAGGACAGGTGTGGCGCGAAGGGCAAGGGCGAATTCTGGCGGAGACTGCATTCGAAGCACAAGGTTTTGCTTCCGCCTTGTCCTTGGCCAGCCGGGTTGCCACGAGGTTTTCATTAAGTAGTTGGACATGGCCAAGCATGCGGTTGACTTCGAACGGACAAGGATGTGACTGCTGTGCGATGGGCAGCCGCAGCTGCGGCAAAACGATGTGAAGCTAGATTACCCTACTCAAATAATCGGTACGGTGATATACAATCGAGTACTCTCACTGACACTTTCTGCACAACTTGATGAAGGGCGCTGGGTTGGCTTGTACTCGATAAAATCGGCCTTGCCTTCCGAAAGTTTTGTGGTTGTAGACAATTGGCTGGTTCATGACAAACGCTTTTGGTTTGAATGAAAGGTGTTAGTCAAGATCATCGGAGCAGACGCCAGTACGAGACAAGTCACGTGATCGCTGCAATATCGAACAAAGGTCGTGTTGGTTTACTTGGACAATGGCGACCAAGAGCGCTCCTTCGCCCGTGAATCCCATGTCCCCGGCTTCCTTACTTTTTGCTACATCCAGAGCGAAGGAACTCGCTCATTTCTCAAAACCTCACAAAAACGAAGCCATCGTCCGATTGCGCAACTCGACGCTCTGCCTCGTGACTCTCGTGCTGCTCACGTACTTGTTGCCCATCCCATCGTTGTGGACAGCTTTCAATGTTGTACGCGGAAATGGCGATATAAATGCTTTTTGGACAGTTTGCGCTGCTGGTATGTCCACTTGTCTGTACTCATGCTGGATGCAATGTTCACCTTGTCTCGTGTCAGAGGTAGCCTTGTCAGGCTTGCTCACACTTAATCTTATCCAGTCGGCCATCGCAATCCAATATCCGCGCACACCACTTCCACCTTTACCTTCCTCGCCCGCTAAAGGTTTGCTTACCCCTCATAGCCAGAAAAAAAGGCGGACACTCCTGTCCCCAGGTGTGAGTACACCATTTGTTTCAATGTCTAGATCTTGGCTCACACTTGCACCTTCGTACCGTAGACGGGCCCACAAGTCCAACGCTCCTTCAGTTCATCGTACGTCTCCTCGCCCGTATCGACACCTTCGCGGACGCTGCACTATTCCATGCCTAGCACACCATCACCTTTCGGTGCTTCGCTTGGCGCTTCCGCCAGCTCCGTACCATCCACCCCTTCACCTTCGCTCGCCGCCTATCATGGAAAACACCCTCCTTCACTTGGCCGTACGTGGTCCCCTCTGCTCATGCGCAAACAAGGTAGTCATGGGTTTCATTTTGCAGGTGCTTTCGATGGGTCGTCGCTAAGTCGATTAGCGGGCGATTCCGACAGTGATTCATAACACCAAGTTCTGACATCTCTGTCCATGCTTCATTCGTGCATTTGTTCTGCGTATATGCATAATCCAGTTTATTGAATTAGAAACCACATGGTCAAGGCAATACGGTCATATATGCAGGAATCCCCTTGGGCATATTCGCGTAAATTTTAAAGGTTACGTACAGCATGTCTACCTCATGGGGACCCACCAGCTTTGGCGAGGTCACTTTCGGAGTCGAGTTTAGCAGGGTCGCAGTCGAGTGTTGTCAATAACAGATTTCGTCGGCCAGCTCTCCTCCAGGGTGGATCTGTACGATATGCCTTGCCACCCCGTTCTCGGGGGGCATGAGAATTGCGTTGGCGATCCCACATTTTACAGACAACCTCCGTTGTTGCGACTGATGAATCTTGAATGTATGCAGGTGCCCAGCTCCGTAGCCATCGGATATCATTCCGAGGTGAGCGCCCAAGATCTGTCTCAGCTTGTTATGCACTTACTCGAGGTACCCGGTGGCCTCACGGACAGACCACCATTCCCACCGGCCGTTTTGCTGACACGTTCCCTACCAAGGCGGGCATACAAGACGGCCACCCATGCACTGACGGAAGACTAATGATTCGATATGGAAATTCCTTATGATTTCGGCATTCAGCAGAGTCATGGTAACTGTCGGACGACGGCGACCATACTCGGTGGTTATGATTGGCGCAGCGAAAATGCCGAACAGTCAATACACAGAAAGCGGCCGCGGCGTTTCCTCAGCTGATAAAGTTTTGACGACATATCATAGACGTTAGGTTGACGAAATGGAGATGCGGTGGCGGGGGGGCCCTATTGCAGGGCTCGCTTGCGTCATCCCTATTTCTAAAATCAACGTTATATGCAGCTGTGTACTGACAATTCGGTAACTCACAGCTTTCAATGAGTTGTCGAGGGTTCATATTGAAAGTAAGCTTCTAGCTTGAACTGAATCGCAATCTCTGATTCAACGAGATCACTTTCGGTAGCCTTCTGTTTGGTCCCCTAGTGAAGGACCGATAGGAGTAGCGACACTGTACCGCTCCCCGACGAGTTCGTGCGGCCAGTATTGTAAAGCAACACTGAATCAGGTTTGCCAGACGTTTTCCCTGTAAAGCGCCAAAGGGGCTTTCCGCGATCATTATGCGATAATGCCGGAGACACAATGTTTTTTTGCTCAACTCGTTTATAGCTACTGGCATGTCGCGGCTGACTCGGTGGCAGTCATTTAAGTAGGGTAAGTTATATTGGCCCCGTATCGACCCTTCAATCTAATTCTTGGGAAAAAGTCTCTGCCCATCGACGCACAGCATTCCGAGACTAGCATCCAGTCACATACAGGGTGATAGCATGCTTTACGGTATATCGTGTGTGGCGCTCAGAAAAACCACGCACAATCGCCTTCCACATTGATTCATCCAATCGCAATGACACTGATGGGAGGTCCCCTTTACGATCCACTGTAAGTCCGATCCATTGCTGCAACGTGGGCTTTACTGACGGAACTCTCAGGGCAGGCAAAGCTCTTTCTTGGAATACGCCGCGTATCCTTTTCTTGGCCAGAAGACTACTTGGATACTGAACTCAGGGCTAGTAGGTTTATTCGAATAACATAGCAATGCTCCCTTTGCCAGCCCGCTTATTTGTAGTCATTTAGTTTCGGTGTCGGCACCTTTTGGCCGAGGTAGCAAAATGCCTCCGTCTTGCGGATGCAAATGAGCATTTGGACTGATCGTCGAGAACTCGTTTGAAAAGCAGATGCTGTGAATCAAGATGCAAATGCCCATTCCCGCAAGCGCCAGTTATTCGATGATGGTCGCGAGATAACTACTTCCTTCCCTTCTAGTGCAGTCGTTCTGATTTCGAGCACCATTTACGGTGCCGCACTTGGTTTTCTTCGTCTATGACCCGCGAAGAACTTGAATTCTGATCCTGTGAGGCAATCCGTCATCCAGATAGCGGACCGGTTCTTATCGACTTTACCTCTCCGATGATCGCGCTAGTAAGTCAACGTTGCATCGACACCTATGTTATCGTGCTAATGTTTGATGACTATCTTCAGTATGCCATCTATGATGATCTACCTTGTGGTCGCTGTACGATTTGACATGTCCGTTGGTCGTCAGTCAAATGGACACCGCTTCATCACATTTTCAGATGGTGTGAAATTCTGGTGCCCACTTGGAGTACATATCTATATGTTTCGCATTCCGCTCCGCGTTTCATACCCTTTTTGTTTTTTCGAATCCGGGAGCTCATTGTTACCCAATTCTGAAATTCGTTTCATCCAATTCTTCGGGCGAGTGGCAAGCTTCCCATGCTCTCCCTAGTGCCTCCAGAAGACGATATCCAGCCTCATGGCTGTACAAGCACCTGTCCGAGTCTACCGGTCAGTCTCGTCGTTTTATAAACAAGATCGCATTGTGACGTTTCGCCGTAAGGGGTTGCAATATGGCACGACAGATGCTGTATCAGCTTTGATGAGTCAAGACGCGTCCCTAACCGAGAAGTGGTCGCTCGGCGATAACGAGTGCAACACGACATCTTAGGAAGTGAACGGCACTTCAAGACCCTGGGCGTGGAAGTCGGCGGGGTATGGCAAGGGACAGGAGAAACGGAGCTCAAAGTTGTACCCAACGGTATCTCATATTTCTCGTCTTGGAAAAGTTAAGGCACGTTCAGTAGTGCCTGTCTGTCGTCAAACAGTCTGTCACAGTGGAGTGTTAAGCGAATATCCAGATTTCTAATCAGACATGTAGCAAGCTGGTCCAAGACCTAGAGGACCCTGAAGACAGGAGACGGATGAATGAGGCCCGTGACGATTCCACACAGAAGGCATATATTTATCCGTGTGAGTGGTGGCGAGCAGACAATTTGCGGTGGTTTTTCGGCATGTGATCGGGTTCTATTAATGAGTCAAGCCGATGCGGCCAAAAAGATCTTTGCGAGCTGGCGGAGTCTCAGGCCCGATGATCCAATCAGAATCCGACTGTGCGTATGTCACTCTTATGTGTGGCCTTGTGACCCTGCGAGGGTGAACGTTACCAACCGAACCAGCCCATAACACATTCGTCGTCAATCTTCCGTCCAGAAGCATAATTTTGGGACCATTGGCCTAGTCCAACTTGTTGGGTCAACGAATCGCTCTCGCCGCTCCTATTCACTTCAGGGCTCCCATTCATCTCCGATTCAAAATGGCCTAAATTAGGGTGCTGTCGTCAAGCTCCGCACGGATCCAATTATATCTTATGCGTGCTGTTCGTCAGTCAGGGTAGTCGCTTGTAGTAACGTCACTCATTGGTATATGAAGCCGTTGTGTCTCCCTCAAATGTCTTGCGCTCTTTCGGCCACGGTTGGTTCCCCGTGCGCGCCGGCGTTGCCCGTGGATCCTCTCTAAGAAGCCTACGCCAGGTGCGTCTTGTTCTCAGTCCATGACTATAGGAAGACGAGAGACGTGCGTGTTCATCTATGCTTCGACCAGACCCGGACTGGCTCAGGAGTGCCTCATGAGCCCAACATGCATCCAAACTTTGGAGTCAAAGCAGATCTGCGGGTATACCGTAGGTGAGTGTCTTTCATACGTGTTGCGCACCTTCCCTCAGGATTTTTTCAAGCTGCTTGTTGGCTGATTATGGCCTGGGAAGCTGCTATAACAATGGACGATGAAGTCGAATTTGTCTGGCCGTGCGTCTTTATTTCTCTTCATTCAGCGAGTGCGTGGATATCGATGCTCCCTACGCTCAAGTATGCCCCGGACTGCCTATATCAAGTGGTTTTATTTCTTTGGAAAGTATTTTGCTTTCGGTTTGCAGACGTAAGTTGTCTTTCGCTCACACAGGGTGAACCAGCCTGACGACCTCAATCTAGTGCAGTATTTGTAATTCAAGTGGCATATTTTGGGAACCATGAAATCTCCCTTCATTACTGTAGGGTGTATCGTATCCTTGAGATGGCGGCGAGCACATTGCTCATGCTCTGTTTTGATGCTGTTTTACTTGTTCGAAGTGCGTCTTTTTTGTATTTCGTATTCTCCCTCTGACGAATTGGCTAGTCTATGCACTGTACGGATGGTGGACGTGGGCCAGTGCCCTTGCAACGACTGCTGTCGTTATAGAGTTTGCAACGACCATTGGATCTGCAATGTCCACCATTCCAATGGCGATCTACGACTCGAATTGTGCCATGGTCGAAGTACCGAAGACGATTCTCGTGTTCGTCGTGGGTACATTCGTGGCGCAAGCTACCCTCTTGTGTTTGGCATACCGCAGACGTGATCAAGCTGCTCGCTCGTCCTCTATTGCCTGTGTAACCATTCGCGACGGCTTTTTAGTCTTTGTATGCATTGCTAGTGAGTGAACCCACTCGCGATCGATCACACATCTAACCTCACGGCCGTCCAAGTTTTTCTCACCGTTATCTTTATTTCAACTCTCCACGATAGTCTCATAACTACACTTGCAATTTAGTGCGTCCTATCTTGTCTTGCTTTTTGAAACCCTGACTAAGTTTATCTGCGACAGTTGGATTCCCGTCGTTACTTCTGTCGCTGTGCGCTCTTTCTTCATAGATTCAACAGCTATTGGGTGTATTAACATTCCTTTCTTCATGCAGACTACTCGCATCATCTTGAACCTTCAAAGCTCACGGCATAACCAACTCTCCCAACAATTCACCACGGAAGTCTGGGGATTATATGGAAGCGCAGACTCGTTCCTTCTTTCAGATGGACCGTTTCAACAACGTGCAAGGGGTTAACCTCTATTGTCATAGCCATTCTCCCCTATTAGTATCTATCATGGATACTGGCGGCACATTGTACAGCCAACATCATTACTCTTCCCTGGCACACACTTTGGGATGGTCGGGCGTGCTGGATCATTCGTGAACGCTTGGGCTCCAGGTCGGGCGAACTGGCCGGGACAGTACCATATTTGCGGCGTGAGTCCGCGGCATGAAATATTAATGGATGCGTGGGCAAGTAGAGGCACGAAGTGGTCCGATATTGGCGGGTTCAGCTCGGGCGGATCGTGTGGGCATTCATCTTGTAGAGTATCTTCGTGATTTTCCATAATATACAATACTAGTATGGTAGATCAATGGAAATTGAACATAGCACAATGTTATGTGACAATCACGTTGCAAAGCAAACACTATCAACGTACTACTGGGGAGAATGTCATGTCAATGTATCAAGACATTTCATAGGGTACTCATCGCCACACGATCAAGTCCACCGGATGGAATCGTTAGCGGCCTACAGCTTCGAATTGCCGAGAACCGATACAACAAGCGGCGTCGCTTCGATCTGGGGGCATTTTTCCCTTGGCTTGAACTCAAAAACGATGAGCTTGCCGAGTTATTCTCCTCAATCTGAAGAGGACGTGGCGTGTCGATGCAGCTCGGCGATCAGCTGAGATCCGACATTTCCTTAAATGCAAATGTGTCTGACCACGAACCTATTATCGTAACCCCCAGAGTTTTCTGATGCGACATATTGCGGTCTCGCGCGAGTGCTACTCCGAAAACACTATATTATCAATGCACGCTTCAGCTTGGCAGCACAGGAGGGGAGCTCGCCCTAGCAATATCGCCAGTAGGATGGTACGTCCACGTAGACTTCTTTCATTATTCTCCGGCCACCGGAGGCTCCGTGTATGAAAGAGTCCTCCCCATGATCGACGCGAGAATTGTTTGATGGTGGAGATGAGGTCGTGCATTTGGTTCAGAACCCCTTTGAGAAGACCACACGCCAGCGATATTCGAACCTGCGAGAATCCGTGCCATGGAACGCAGACTTGACACGAAATACGCCATCTGCTTTGTGAGTGTATGGTATGATCAGTGCTAGGTGGAACAACGAATGGAGTAAACACACCTCGTTAGAATGTCGATTAGAACAAATGTTGCTGGCCATCTGTGAGGCCACCAAAGTAACACGTGAGCGCCTTCAATTTGGCACCCATCCACTCCTCTTCGACTTCTACGTATTCTTCCGGCGAGCCCTTGGTGAGCAATCTCGATATTTCGTCTAGGTTTGTGTTTCGAGGAAGAAAATAGGCCACATTCTGAGTGATCTTTCGAGTGAGGTGGAAAAGATCGGCACCGTGAATGGGCGTAATGCTCGCAAGGCTGAATTCTGGATGGTGTTCAATGGGGGTAGTGTTTTGACTGTTGATGTGTTCGTCATTTCCTTGCAGTAAATAACCTGGACCTCCCCAAGGGGGACTGAGGAATACTACGTCGATGGGACGCTTCCCGGATGGCCGAGAGATATATTCATTCGCAAATGAGATGTAATCGGCCAGGACGAAATCGATACGATCGGCAACGCCGTATATGGTCGCGTTGTGTCTTGCGAGTGCTAACCGCACAGGGGAGATGTCCAGCGCAATCACTGACCCCAAAGGACGTCAGACATGGGAAACAACGATACGCCGCTGTACATACCGTGCTCACACGTTTTGGCGAACGCGATGGCATTTCCGCCAACACCACAGAAGGCGTCGAGGATTGTATCACACCGACATCTTTCTGCAATCTGGTTTGCAACCAGCTCCGGAGTGACACTGTACCACCCCTCCTCATCCAACAGGCATCCTTCGTCATAGAGGGAGAAGTAGCGTTTCCGCTGATAGAAGTCTGCCAGATGGACAGTGAGGGTAAAATTCACCAACAGAGAACGCCGTACATTTTTTCAGATGTTCCGGGACTTCGGAGTCGGTTTTGTAATGTGGTACAAGCCCAGTCACGTTGTAGGACGAGGCATGTGGTGCCGTTTGAGGGAGTCCTTCAGCAGCGACCACAGCATGCGGATGACTAGAATCACTAGATGAGTTTTCGGCGTTTTTGAAGGTGGAATCTGGAGCGGGATTTTGGTGGAAGGCTTGTTTTGCGAAATGAGATAGTCCCGAGAGGTTTTTGGTTCGTTTCCCCATGCAAAATCAGTGAATGACGCGTCAGTACCAGTATGGTAGTGTG
Source organism: Tylopilus aff. striatulus (assembly GCA_038094335.1). NCBI lineage: Eukaryota > Fungi > Basidiomycota > Agaricomycetes > Boletales > Boletaceae > Tylopilus > Tylopilus aff. striatulus. Next base: position 408 of record JBBPTY010000066.1, on the reverse strand, counting down.
CTAATAATGTTTGCCCTGCTGGGCCAGAGCTCCGATTTGTCCTTCGACAATGTGCTACATCCATCGGACTGGATCCTGCCACTCGCCCTCCAATCAGCAGGGTCACTGCAACGGCTGGTCAAGTCCAGTTGGAAATGGAATATGCTCACTTCGACGCGATCAGTTTACCACACAACACACACCTTTCAATTCGCACCGATCAGCCTAGACTTCGACATACAAAAGGGAGATGTGAAGCGATGGGGTATCTTCTTCACCTCGGCAACTCCTCAAGTCTACCTCGGATACTGGCTCGGACGCTTCCAAGATGCACGTACTCTCGTTCTCGTCCCTGATTTTCCTTCTCTCTCTCGTCCGACCCTTTGAAGCAGTTTCTTTCGTCTCGAACTCTGGTTTTCGACCCCTCTA
>JBBPTY010000065.1:297-36043 GCA_038094335.1 Tylopilus aff. striatulus | reverse complement strand
ATTAAAAATAATTTGAATCAAAATATTATTAATAAATTATTAAATAACTTATATTCTAAATCTAAAAAAGAAATTATAAATTCTTTTAAATCAACTTATTTTAATTCTAAACAAAAAATAATTAAATTATTTAATAAGTTAAATTTTAATGATCAAAAAGAAGTAATTAAAAATATAACTATCCCATCTAAACAAATTAAAAGTTTAATTAATTTAATTATAAAAAGAAATGAATCTTTAAAATTGTCTGATATTCAAGCTCAAAAAAGGATTGTTACTTTATTTAATAATGTGTTAGCTAAATCTAACAACCCTATACAATATACTGAGAATAACATTAATATTAATAAATTACAAAACAATTCTATATTTTTAAATATTTTTAATCCAAAACTAAATAATTTAACTCAATTATTAAGTAATATTTTAAATAAATCTGTTCAATTAGAATTAATTAGATTACATTACCCTTTTTACGATCCTAATATTATTGTTAATTTATTATCTTATTTATCTGAAAATATTAAAATTAGAAGATTATTAGGTAAAATTTATAAATCCGCTTTAATTACTAAACCTACTGCGAACCTTCAAAGAAAAAGATTCTCTGTAATACCTGCTTATTTAACAGGATTAACTATAAAATTTGCAGGAAGATTTCCAACACAAAAGATAGTACCTAGAAAAACAGTTAAAACTGAAAAAATAGGAAGTTTAGCAAGAAAAAAAGCAGTATTAGTTGAAACTGCAAGATTCACAAATAAAAATAGAAGAGGTTCATTTACTATATCTGTATCAACAGGATTACATTTAAATAATTTCTTAAAATAAAAGGTTAGCTTATTTATCTTTATTGTTTGTATTAACTTTAGTCATTTTTTGTTTTTTGTTTTTAATTTAATTAAATTTAATTAGTTTAACCCCTTTCTATTATTAACATTCGCAATAAATTAAATAGCGATTATCACTTATAAATATTTATAAGTACGTAAAAATATATGTAACATTTTTGTTATATATTTTTATGTTTTTATTAATTGATTTTTGTCCTTAATGGACTCTGCCTTTAATTAAAATTTTAGGTCACAAATTCTAGGTAAAACCTACTTAAGTATTAATACTTTACAATTAATATTTTAAAATATTTAGCCTTTAGTTGTAATAAGATTATTGTGATAAATAATATTACGAACGGTAAAACGTAGGCAAAATTTAAATTATTTACGAATGAAAAATTTATTATTAAATATTTTGGCTTTTGGTGCTATTCTTTCTAGTTTATTAGTTATTACTTCTACTAATCCTGTATTAGCTGTTATATTTTTAATTTCAGTTTTTTTTAATATTGCTGGTTATTTAATATTATTAGGTGTTGAATTTATCGGTATCTCTTATATTTTGTTATATGTTGGTGCTATAACTGTATTATTCTTATTTGTAATTATGATGATTAACATTAAATTAACAGATATTTTAGAAACAGGATCTCAATATACACAAAATTTTCCTTTAGCTTTAGCTATTGGTTCGTTATTTATTTACATTGTATTTACTATATTACCTTTCCAAATTCAGAATGTTTCAATTATTACTATGTTCTTTGATTTTACTAATATAATTAATAGCTTATTTTTAACAATTAATAAATCATTTTTAGTAAATGTTTTAACCACATTTAATCCACATACCGCAGATATCTCTATTTCTAACTTTTTACATATAGAAGCTATAGGTCATAATTTATATACATATGGTGCAGCTTTATTATTAATTTGTAGTGTATTATTATTATTGGCAATGGTTGCTACTATTTTTATTTCTAGAAACTCTAGATTCTAATTAAAACCAAAAATTAGAAATCGTTATTTGTATAAAGCAGTTATATACTTTAATTATTAATATATTTACATTAACCCCTCCTAATGTATTTATCTAAACCTCTAATCTAAGTATTACTAAGTTATTAATTTTATAAAAAACAAAAAACAAAATAATGTTTTTTATAGTTAACATAAATGTAGAGATATAAATATATAAGTTTAAATTATGTGTATTATATAATAACATATTACTTTAAAGTATAACAAAAATGTACCACTTAAAAGTATAAAGATTATAAAGATATAATATTAATTTAATATTATATAATTATTAGGGTATTTAAGATATAATGATTTTTATTAGTTTATTAATATTAATTGTGGCTATTGCCATCCCTTCTATTAGAATGAATTTGTCTCCTAATTTATTTATCAGATTAACTTCTATTTTATTTATTTATGCCGCGGGTTTATCATTAAATTCCTTATATATTCAATCAATTGAATCAGGTTTAGGTATATATAGTGGTTTATTTCATGTAACTATTACATCTCAATTAATAGATATCTTTATTTTTACAATAGGTGCTTTAATCTTAACAGTTTGGCCTATATTTAATAAACATTTATTAAAAAATAGTTACAATAATTTATCTTTAGAATTAGATAAAATAACTTTTGTTAATAATCCGGCTACTGAATATTCTTTAATAGTTATCTTCAGTATATTAGGTTCTTCATTATTATTATCCTCTTCAGATTTTATCTCAATGTACTTAAGTTTAGAGTTGCAATCATTTGGTGTATATATTTTAGCAACTTTATATAGAAATTCTGAATCAGCTACTGCAGCAGGATTAAAATATTTCCTATTAGGTGGTTTATCATCTTGTGTGATACTATTAGGAGTAGCTTTAATTTATTCATATACAGGAATTACTAATTTTGAATCTTTATATTGTTTAAGTTCTGTTTTACATGCTTTCTCGGTCTATGATTCAATTACATTAGGGATAACATTAGGGATTATCTTTATTTTCTTAGGTTTATTATTTAAAATAGCAGCAGCACCTTTACACAATTGGGCTCCGGATGTTTATGATAATAGTCCTACTATAGTAACAATATGGTTAACTATAATGCCTAAAATCTCAATATTATTTTTATTATTAGAAATAATAAATGGATTAAATTTATCAACTACTTTCTTAGCATTAGATAATATTAATTCCTTACCAGTATTTTTCTTAAATTTTTCTAATTCTAAAATAATAGAGATTAAACATTTATTATTATTAAGTGCTTTATTATCTTTAATTATAGGTACAGTTGTTGGATTATCACAAATAAGAATAAAGAGATTATTGGCTTATAGTACAATATCTCATGTCGGATTTATTTTAATTGCATTAGCAATAAATACTTCAAGTTCAGTAGAAGCTTTATATTTCTATATAATTCAGTATAGTTTAACAAATTTAAACGTATTCTTAATTTTATTAGCATTTGGTTATGTAATTAATAAAAATTATTTAATTAGTAATAATTTAATTAACTCTGATATTAATTATATTTCTCAATTAAAAGGACAATTCTTTCATAACCCTATATTAAGTATTTGTTTAACAATATGTTTATTCTCAATGGCTGGTGTGCCACCATTAATTGGTTTCTTTTCTAAGTATTATATATTATATTCTGCTATTGATAGTCAATATTACTTAATGGCTGTTGTAGCCATATTAACTAGCGTAATTAGTGCTTCTTATTATATTAAAATAATAAGAGTATTACATACAGAAGAAATAAGATCAAATAGAACTGAAAATATTAATGAAAGTAATGAATTAATATTAAATAATTTTCATAGTTTCTTAATATCTAGTTTAACATTAGGTATATTATTATTCTTAATAAAACCTACAATAATTTTAAATAGTGTGCAGTTACTATCTCTATTATTATTTAATAAGTAAAATATATCATGAATAATATAATGACATTATTTACATTAATTCCTGTCTTAGTTTTGTTATTATTAGGTTTAAACTTATTATTAGCTCCTAAAAATGCTTATGAAGCAAAAGCTTCTGCTTATGAATGTGGATTCTTAGCTATTGAAGGACAAACTAGATCGACTTTCCAAATACATTTCTATATCGTAGCTATGTTATTCTTAGTTTTTGATTTAGAAATTTTATTATTATTCCCTTTAGCTGTGACTTTGTATCAAGTAAGTACTTATGGTTTTGTAATTGGTTTAATTTTCTTTTTTGTTTTAACTATTGGATTCGTATTAGAAATAGGATCTGGAGCTATATCTTTAACTAATACTCATGAATAATTTTTAATTAAAAATTATAACTTAGTTAATAACCCCTCCTTTCTACAATAAATAAATTATTAATTATAAATTTTAATAAAAATGTTGTAAACCTTCTTTAAAAGAAGTTTATATAATAATTTAAAGGAGAGGTGATCCGATTGGTAATGGTGGTTCTCTGTAAAAGAATTGGTCTTCGACCACATTAGGTTCGATTCCTAAACTCTTCATAAATATAAGAATAATTATAATATCTACAACTAATATAATTTGTTTAATATTTAAGACTGTAGCATAATTGGTCAATGCAGTTCGCTCATAATGGATATTATAAGGGTTCAATTCCCTTCGGTCTTATTAAAAATAAATTAAAAAATAAAAATTTTTAACATAAAATAAAGTATGAAGGGTACTTGGTCGAGTCTGGTTTATGGCGCTCGTCTTGAAAACGAGTACTTCAAAAGAGTCGTCGGTTCAAATCCGACAGTGCCCGTAAAAAAAAGAGTATTATAAATTTATAATAAAATTTTAAAAGAGATAAAAAATATTGTGAAAACACATATAATAAGACAAAAGTATAAAAATATGATTGTTGAAAATTTAGTAAGAATTTAATTTTGGTTCCGATTGAACGTTATTCAGTAGTTTTAAGACATGCAAATCGTTATTTCAGATAGTAAATTTGTTTTAATTTATTCTAAGAAATAAGGTGTAAAGGTGAGTACAGTAAATAAGATACCCTGGAAGTCTTCATAAATAGAAGATAATTTAATTTTAATTTAATTATTAATATTAATTAAATAAGCGTATTAATATTTTTATATTTTTATTAAAAATAAAATATTGTAGTAATTAATTTTACTTTAAAAAGATAAAGGAATTTATTCTGCTTTAGGATTCTATTTACTTTGATTATGATAGTTGGTAGTGGTAACTGCCTACCAAGTCTACGATCAAAAGCCAAGTTTGACAGAACATATGGCCACATTGGGAGTGAAATACCCCAAGTAATATAAAATTACCTGCAGTCAAGAATATTAGTCAATGCTCGCAAGAGTGAACTAGCTAACTGAAATCTTAATAAGTATTAAGATAAGGTAAGAAAAAATAATGATAATTCTCTTACTAGAAGTGTCGTCCAAATTTGGTGCCAGAAGACTCGGTAAGACCTTAGACGCAAACGTTAATCATCATAATCAGGCGTAAAGGGTGTGTAGGCGGTTTAAATTATTAATTTAAACTAGAATCTAAAAGAGGGTAAGCTAAACAACATAATTAATTGGGACTGACAACTTATAATAATGTGGAGTACTAATGGTTAAAGCTATTTATCTACTTAAGATTGACGCTCAGAAACGAAGGGGAGAATAAGAAACTTAGATTAGAGACCTAATTATCTCTCTCAGTCAACGATGAATGGTAGTTATTAAAAATAATTAGAATTAGTAACGAGGTTAACACGATGACCATTCCGCCTTGTTAGTAAGACTGCAAAGTTGAAAACAAAAAAATTAGTCGGTCTTGAAGCAAACGAAGTGAAGCATGTTATTTAATACGATAATCCGCGTAAAATCTTACCAGTTCTTGTATATTCTTATAAATAATTTATTTTTATTAAATAAGTTATTATGGGATTACAGGTGTTGCATGGCTGTCGTCAGTCCGTGTCGTGAGAAGTTTGGTTAAATCCGTAAACGGACGAAATCCCTAGTATTAATTTATACATAATACATAATAGTGTTGATAAGATACTAGTTGGGGCTAAGACAAGTCATTATGGCCCTTATGAACTGGGCTATAGACGTGCCACAAAAACTTTTACAAAGTGATGCAATTCTGTTCTTAAATTAATTTTAAATTATAAGTAAGAAATAAGGAGGAGCTAATCAATAAAGAAAGTTAACTATTAAATTAGTTGAATTGTCATCTGAAACTCGGTGACATGAAAAAGGAATTTCGAGTAATCGTTGATCATTACGCAACGGTGAATTAAGCATTCAGGATGAACTAACCGTCTGTCGCTGGGAAGGAGCTTGATTTTAAGGAAGATGTGTATTGTTCTTATTTTCTTATTTACAATTAAAAAAAAAAAGTATAAATTTAAATTCTATTTATATAAGTATTAGTTTAAAATTAGATTTTTCCCTTTAAGGAAAGATAGTTTTGCTTATTACACTATTTGAATATATTATTACTCATTAGTAACATATATAATAATATAGAATCAAATCTAATCTATAAACGAAATTGTCAAGGAAATACTGAACCCAACGAATTAAATTGAGTAACATCTCAAAAGTCATAGCAAGGTAGCCGTACTGGAAGGTGCTGCTGAAAATTAAAACGAAAAGTATATAACCCCCTCCAGTACATTCTGCACTATCATTAATCTAATAAAGGTAGTTTTTGTTTTTAATTGCCTTTTCTAAATTTTTCATTATTTTTTTGTTTTTGTTTTTGTTTTTAATTCTTTCAGAGGAAGGCAAGTATATTTAGTATGTATCCCTTAAAAGGAGCTTTAAGGTTAAATAAGTAGCCTACATTAAACCACAGAATAGCAGTAATAATAGTAATAATAGTAATAAAAGAGTTAAAACAGTAAGAGGAGATTTTTATAATAAAATCTAGTTAAGGTTAAAATAGTAATATAAAAGACATCTTATTGGAATTAAACCAATAATCTTTTGTTTCGAAGACAAATGCTTTATCATTTAAGCTAAAGATGTTTAATTTAAAATTTTAATTTAAAAGAGATTAAAACAAGTATGCCGTAAGTTTAGGTAAACGGGTATATCTCAGGAATATATGCATAAAATGCACTAAGGGTTCGATTCCCTTTACTTGTAAAATCATTTATTGTAATAACATTTTATTTATTTTATATTATTAAAAGTATAAAGTAAAAAATAATTTACTTTATTAGTGGTAATTATATCCCATGCGTTTATTATTTTATTTTATAAATTTTACAATACCCCCTCTCCAAATTTATAATATATAACTTTTTATATCGGCTATATCTTATATTATTTTAACTTCTTTTCTAATTAGGAGTTCAGATATTTTTCCACATTAAATTTAAGAATTTAAATAGGAGGGGATTTAATTTATATGAAGATTATTCAAAATTATCTAAAATAAATGCTTCAGTTCCAACTAATTTATTATTTTTATAAATAAGTTTTCTCTTATTAGCTGTAGCTACTAAAGTATATACTTGATATTTTATAGTAATTGAACCTTTATCAATAAATCTAAACCATTTAGTTTGTTGTAATTCTAATGATTTATTTTCTTCTAATAAAGGTTTTAAAACATTAAAGGATATTTTATCTTTAAATCCTTTAATTTTTACTATTTCTTTATTATCTTTAGTAATTCCACCATAAACTTTGGGTGCTATGCATATAAAGACTTTATATTCTTTATCTAATACCATTTGCCCTAATTGTTTCCCTACTAAATGCTCAGGTAAAGGGTGTTCCATTATAGCTGAATCCGTATCAGTATAATACATTTTATTATTAGCGATATTTTTAAAATCAGTCATAATTATTCTTGAATATGCAGTAATAGCTGATGCTACTCCAACAGAGATATTTAAATTTGTGTGATCATCAATTAATTTATCATCATTATTCTCATGATAACTAACTAAAAAAAATCATCATTTAATTCTATAGATGTAATTTTATCTTTAGTTTCAATGATTTTATCCAATTTATCAGTATTAATAATTACATGATTAGCTAAATCATCATTCATTCCAAATTTGCCATATAAAGAATTCATTAATAATTTAGCAATTAAGTACAATGGTGATGACTTTTCAGAAGATTGTTTCATTTCATGTAATACAGAAACATAATCTTTAAAGATATTTTCTTTATCGAATAAGTATCCTTCTAAAATTTAAAATTTGTATCCATATTTTTCAGCATTAAATAATTCTTCACTGAAATACCAACCAGTCCAGCATCCTAAAGGGGCTACAGTTCTATCATTATATTTAATTTGCAATATTGGATTATCTAAATGTTTAGGAGATGTAATTTTAACTTTAAAGAATCCAAATGGTTTATCCATAATTTCTAATATATTACCTGAAAATGTTTAATATTTCCAACTGGCATATCAAATTTAAACATACTTGTTGGATATAAAGAATTAACATCATAATGATGCAAGTTTTCTCCATATGGAATATACATTTCAGTTGCACCTCCTGTATAAGATTTTCTAATATCATGTAACATTTTTCCACCAATTTTAGGTATTTTATAGTCATTCATAAATGAACTTCTATAAACAGCAAAAGCTAATGAAGGTAATGTAGAATAATTAAAAGCATTTAAAGAGAATTTATCAAATATTAACTCATTAAATTTAATTAATATTTCGTATAAAGCTATACAATCTATCAAATTATAATTTAATAATTCATTTTTAAAATTCCAAATATTATTTCTTTCATTAACATATGAATTATATTCTTCAATACTAATCTCTTTGAAATATTTAAATTTTGGGACACTGCCAATATAATCTAAACTAAATTCCGGATTATTTAATATTCAATTTATAGGAAATATAACTTTTTTATTATCAACATTAAAAGATTTAGATAGTTTATCTAATGAGGAAGGTAATAATAACATAGAATCATGGAAAGTAATTTTACATTTCTTAAATTTCAAAGTTAAAGCAATCATTTTATCATCTTTAATTATTGGAAATAAATGTGATTCATCCATAGTAGCTAATATCTTTAATAAGAATATCCCATCAAAATTAGATAAATTCTGAACATAAATTTTATATCCATTATATTTTTCAATCATTAAAGAATTAATCGCATCTCTTAACAAATCATCACTAGATTTATAATCTGATAAATAAAATGATAATTTATTTTCACCATCATAAATACAACAAGATATAACACTTAATACTTCTTCATTATTTTTAATTGAAGACATAGTTTCTAAATCTAATGTAATAATATTATTATTAATAACGTTATCTTGTTTAATTTTATCTATATATTTTATATTTTGCTTATTAAATATTTTTACTACATTTTTATTTCCTTTAATATGATATTGGCTATCTTTAATAGTTCTAATAAAATAATTATCATTAACAAAATTATCATTAAATTCTAATATTAAATTATTCAAATTATCAAAAATTATCACATCTCTTGATTTACTAGTTTGTATAATTTCATATCTATAATTACCTCTTACAATTCAATATTGGATAGAATTATTTATAATCCTTTTATATTTTATAATACCCCATGTTTCTGTATTAAACAATAAGGGAATAGAAGTATTATTAACAAAATGAGTTTTAATTATCTTCTTTTTATCTTCAACAACAGCAATTAAGGATTTATGCTCAGATCTAGACATATCTAAATATCTATATTTAATATAAATAGCAGTAGTTTCTTTATATACATCAACATACGCATCAAATGCATTTTGATGAAATAAAAATAAATTATTCTTTAAAGTAACTAAATCATTTTTATTAATTTTATTAAGATAACCTAGTGTTCTAAAGGAATTATCAGAGAATTTATAAGTAAATTGAAATGTAACATATTGAGTATTTTCTAAAGGAAGCATGATCTCGTTAAAGAATTTATCTAAACAATCAGATATCACAGTAAAATCGAATATACCGTTATTTAATTTATATTGAAATAAGTTAACTTTTTTAAATTTGTTATTTGTCATGGTTTTTATATTTTTGTTTTAATAAGTGACTATGGAATGGCTACCCTTAATTTTAGTTAATTGGAGGAGTTTTAAAATATTATATACAAAATAATGATAGAGTTTTTAAAAATCAATTTCACGGACTATTATCAATTATTTCAATAGTATCTAATGAAAACCTAGATTTATTAACGTCTTTATTTTCATCTAAATTATAATTAATAATATCTGGATTATCAGCATATTCATTAAGCTCATAGTAATAGTCTGTTATATCACACCCATTTTCAGAATCGATTAATATATTAGATTCACTATAATTTAACATAGTAGGTTCTACAAATAAATCATGGAATTCATCATAAATTTCTTCATCATAACATTCAATAATAGTACTTAGTTTGTGCTTATTATCGCTAATCGAATTGTTATCAACATAAGAATTTATAAAAAAATCTTGAAACTCAATAAAATTATCAAGTAAAGTATTATCAAGAAATGTGGCAAGAAATGTGGCTATACTATAAAAGTTTCATATAAGAATAAAGAACATAAACATTTTTATCATTACAATTTATAAATGACTATGGAATTTAACCTTTTACTATGGAATTTCACCAATTAATAGGGAGTGGAGATTAAATTTATATAGAGTATTTTATACAAATTACAAATTCTGAAACATTACTCATATCTTTATGGGTTTTGACTAGAGTTATAATTTTGTCCAATAAGTATTTTAAATAGAATTCTCTATTCCTTATAAATTTTTTAATATTGTCCTTTGAATGAAAATATGGAAGAAGGCATTTCTCATCTTTATCTACAAAGACAATCCAAATCTTAACATATTTTAGTTCAGGATTCCTAAATAAAAGATCATCAAACAGTTTATCCACAATGTGCTCTAGGAATGTACTTTTTAAAAAAGATGTACTTTTTTTTAAACATATATAATTTTTCATTCTTAATAATTTGTTGGCTAATTTTTATAACTATGGAATTTATACCAATACTATAGTTTATTCTCATTTCGTAGAATGAGAGAGTATAGGATTCGAACCTATTCGTGAAAATATTCATTAAAACTTTATATTAGTTGAGGGGAAACAAATTAATAAAAAACCCTATTTAAATATAAGAATGAGAATAAACGTTATTAATGTAATGTAATCACTTCCAGAAATTTAACTCTCTTTTTAAGAATTTGTAGAAATTTTTAATCTTTCACTACTTTTAAATTTTCAATTATCACACTTTTTAAAATTGTGGAGGTTTAAAATTTCAATTATCACAGTTTTAAAATTATGGAGGAGAGTAAAATATTAATCCCAATCTTCAGTTTTAATTTAATTTGATTTATTAGCTCATGGGGTTACCTTACTAAAAGGATTTTCAATAAAAGGAGGTGAATTTAGATCAGGCAAATTAGAAGAAGAAGCTTTAGGAGTTTCTATATTTTCTTCATCAACTTTTTTAAAATATGCTTCAATATTAGATTTTTCATCTTCATTTAAATCATTAATAGGAGAATATTTCTTCTTACTTCTTAACCAATTTAATGTTTCTTTATAATTAGGAGATTTAGGATTACCATCATCAACAAATTTATATCCTGTAACATAACTAATACATACTGTAATAAATTTATATACAAACATTCCTGTAACAAAAGTAGTTGGAAAGTTTTCAGGTAATTTCTCTTCAATTTGAGATAATACAGGTTCTAAAATTTGATCTAAATCAATGTGAGGATTTCAATAATATAACCCAATATAACTAATAATAATTACAGGTAATATCCAATATGAATTATTAGATGATTGTTGTATAGTTTTATCTATAACTTTAAAATTTCTTCTATATTCTAAAATATCTATTGGTTCATCAATAATCTCATCATCTTCATTAGAAAAAATTTTATTATATAATATTCTAATATAATTAATTATTTTATTTAGTAAATTATTAATAAAATCTAAAATATTAAAATCATAATAAATTAAAGATATGTTCAATAAAGATAAAATACTTATAATAGCGGCACTTATTTTAATAAAATATATAAAATTCTTAAATATATATTTTAATGATTTATATAATATCAAAATAATTTTATATTTAATTAAATATTTATATAATTTAGTATAAGTACTTTTTGTAGCTAATTTTTTAATAAAAAAGGCAAAATATTTAAAAAGGAATTGTATAATTTTCATATAAGTTAATATTGACTATGGAATTACGCATTAAAAGCTATTACCATTTAAATAATAATAATTATTATTACTTTTAATTAAATTTTTGGAGAGGTGATTAAAATTTTAATTTAAAAGTATCGATGACAATATTGTACAACATCAAAATTATTAATGAGTATTTTAAAGGGGTTATTAAGGATTACTAGCAAATTTATATAAAAGGAGGCTCCATAGCCAAAAGTCTACATATTACTTATTAAAATAAATTATATTAAAAATATAATTTATTTAAAATAAGAAAACTACGAGATGAGACAATCCTAAGGGAAACCTTTTTATTAGTACTTCCTGAAGTAAAACATTTCATTAAGGAAAGGAAAGGAAATCAACCGAGACTCCGAAAGTAATGGTGAGTGAAATCGGATTAGCCTAAATCTAATAGTATAATTAAAAGTTTTATCTCTGTAACATTAAAGTATACTTAATGTCTGATTTTAACTTATAGCTTGTATAGTTAAAATTAAAAATAAGTTATAAACATATGAATTAATCAAATAAATTTAATTAAATTTAAATTTAATACTGGAATTTGGTTAATAATATGTTTAACATAATTTAAATTATTATTTTTAATAATGAAATATTTATTAATTATGAGAAATAAATGCTTAATGAATATAGAAAGATATGATTAATTATTTAATTAATTTAAAATAATTAATACATAGTAATTACGATTACAACAAAGAAGGTGAATTTAATATGAGACCTGTATTTTGTACATTAGATTTTTATTATTAAAGTACGATGAGAGTAAACTTGTCGGAATATAGGGGAACCATCCTCTAAGGCTAAGTATTTATAAATTTAGCGATAGTGAAAAGTACCGTGAGGGAAAAGTTGAAAAGAGTGTAGAATAATATTATACTGTAAAAATAGAAATAAAGATACAGATAATATTAGTTCTTATCGAACATTTTGTTCGAACGAATGTAAATAACACGCAGTGAAATAGATCATGAATTAGTAACTCTATAAGCAGTCAAAGTCACAAAAATGAAAAATTTGGAACGTGACAATGGCGTACCTTTTGCATAATGGGTCAGCAAGTTAATAAAAGTAGCAAGGTTAAAAGCCTAAGCGAAAGCGACTATAATTAAATTCTAATTAAATATGGGTTAAGTTACTGCTATTAGACCCGAAGCCAGGTGATCTTTCCAAGAACAGATTATTAACGGATCGAACGGTTGAATGTTGCATTATTCTCCGAAGATTTTTGGAAAGCGGTGAAATGCCAATCTGACCTGGTGATAGCTGGTTTTCTACGAAACATATTTTAGTATGACATCTATTCAATATTTATGGAGGTACAGCACGGTAATTCCATACGAATATTAATTAATTTAATAGGAGTTTAATTTGCGGGGACTTAAAAATCTTACCAATGGAAATAAATCTCGGAATTACATAAATAGATGATAGATATTCAGACTATTCATGATAAGTTGGATAGTCAAGACGGAAACAGCCGTGAACACTGATTAAGGTCCCGAATGATTATTAAGTGAAATAAAGGAAGTGACAAATTGGATGCAGTTGAAAAGTGAGCCTGGTAGTCGCTACTTATAATGAACGTGTATCAACGTATCAACCTTTAGATTGTTGCTCCGAAGATTTAACGGGTCTAAAATAATCAACCGATATCGTGTTAATTCTAAAGATATAAAATTTTATTTTATTTTTAGAATCTAGGTAGTAGAACATTCAGATAATTCAAATAAATTATTCTTCTAGTAAAGGAATACAAACCTAAAATTGACAGTGTTTCATTGTTTATAAGATAGGAATCTGAAGAGATAATGCTGACATGAGTAACGTAAAAAGAAAGTTTAAACTTTCTCGCCGAATACGAAAGGGTTATTAGCTAAAGATTAAATCTACTAATGTTAATGCGGTCTCTAAGGTATAAAACCAACGTTTTGACTGATGAGTATAGCTTTGAAAGTCCACATGGAGAATAAAAATTTCACATATAATTATTTATATAATTAATAAAAAAAATTTTTTTAAGATTGGACCAGGAAAAAGATGTTTTTGAATAACTTCGATTCTATATCTTAATTTAGTCTTATGAATATATAAGCAAAACCCTTAAATTAGTAGAAGTTAAATTATTTATATAATTAAGTGAGAGCTGGTTATGAAGTGATTTAATGATTTAGGTAAGTTTATTTAAGTATAGGGTTTAAGCACAACCGTACCCTAAGCCGACACAGGTTCGTAAGTAGAGTATACTAAGGCGTAGAGCTAAAAGTTGTTAAGGAACTCGGCAAATTTTCCTCCTAAGTTAGACAAGAAGAGGAACCATGAATTTTTTAAATTAATATCTCCTATTAATATAAATATATGGTGGCACAAAATCGGAAGCCCCGACTGTTTACTAAAAACACAACTATCTGCAATTATGAAAATAATAGTATAGGTAGTGAGATTTGCCCAATGCCATATAAATAAGTAATAATAATGGGTAACTGTTTCTTTACAAAAAATTGGTTAATAGCGGTCTTAACTATGAGGATCCTAAGGTAGCAAAATAAATTGGCCATTAAATGTGGTCCAGTATCAATAATTTAACGATGGCTTCACTGTCTCTACAACTTGCTCAGTGAAATTGAATTACCCGTGCAGATGCGGGTTACCTCAAAGAGGACGGGAAGACCCCATGCAGCTTTACTGTAGCTAGTTATCATATAAAAAGTTCTATAACCTCGGTTACACAGATAATAGGGAGTCGATTAGACATCTATGGAAAACCTTAGGTCTGAGGTGGAACTGGTATTTATCTTTTTATTTAGAAAATTTAAGAGGAAATAGCTGACTAGTTGGCAGTTTGACTGGGGCGGTCGTCTTTAATAGAGTAGCAAAGTACATCCAAATAGATTAAATTTATAATAATATTTCTTATCTAATATGAAATATTCTGACAAATAATATATATTGTTAATTATTAAAGTAATAATTACTTAAAATCAATTTTTATAATTCATTTTTAAGGTATGCTAGACATTAAATGGAGGTTAATGAATCATGAAAGATTCTGTAGGGTGCAATGACGGTAAGCATGCTTAACTGAAAGACTTAATAGTCGAACAGATACGTAAGTAGGGCATAGTGACCCTTTGCTATAGTATGGAATAGACAGGGATCAATTGATAAAAGTTACGCTGGGGATAACAGCCTAATAGCCAGCGAGAGTTCACATTGTCCTGGCTGTTTGGGACCTCGATGTCGACTTAATTTATCCTCCAGGGGTAAAATCTTGGAAGGGTTCGGCTGTTCGCCGATTAAAAAATTACATGAGTTGGGTTTAATACGACGTGAGTCAGTATGGTCCCTATCCTTTTGAGGGACAAATAGTAAAAAGGGGCAGACCTTCTAGTACGAAAGGACCAATAGGCTGTGTTTCTCTAGTGCACCAATTGTAATATGAAATAAAATTTAATTAAGTTATTCAAGTAATTTTAACTAATTATTTCACTTTGCATAGTTGGGTAGCCACAAACATATTAGATAATTACTGAAAGTATATCAAGTTCGAATCTATCCCCTAGATACTATCATTGGATTTCTTTTTGTTATCTATCACGAATAGTTAAATTTACTTTCCTAATTTTAATTATTTCTTGTAATCGGTATAAAAAATATATACTACAATTTTATACAATAATGATAGAAAAGTATTTAAATATAAATATGTATATAATGTATATTTAACAATATGAGTTACAAATATTGTAATAATACACAAATAGATTAAAATCCATAAATAAAGAAATAGATCATTTCTTAGATAGGATGCAAATGAATTGGTTGTAAAATCGTAAGTTTAGCATTACTAATTTTTAAAATAGACTTGATGTTTTAGGTTGTCAAAAAAAAATAATAAATATATAATAATTATTTAGAACTTTATTAAGTATATATTTTTAAATAGATGTTATATAAACTAATATAATTAATTAATAATTGTAATTCTTAATATTTTTATATTAAAAGGAACAAAAAATTATACTTCGATTTTATTAAAAAAATTATATTGTTAAATCAATATAGTTAAAAATTTTAATAAAAGAATTGATTAAGATAAATCTTAGTACACCTAATTTTAAATTATAAAATATTTATGTTAGGTAACATATATTTACATATGGTGTAAAAATACAGCGTAATATTTATTATATTAAAATTTAATAAAGATACTGTATATTAAGCTAAGACAGAGAAAATTAAAAAATTTAATTAAATTTAAATATGTTACAAAATATATCAATATTTAATACTTTATATAATGATGCCCCTCAACCTTGGCAATATGGGTTCCAAGATTCAGCTTCACCAGCTTTTACAGGTATTATAGATTTACATAATTCTATTTTCTTTTATTTAATTGTTATTTGTGTTGGAGTTTTCTGGGCTTTAGGATCAATTGTTTATTTCTATAGTTATAATAATTCTCCTATTGTTCATAAATATCTTAACCATGGTACTTTAATAGAATTAATTTGGACAATTACACCAGCTTTAATTTTAACAGTTATAGCTTTCCCGAGTTTTAGATTATTATATTTATTAGATGAAGTAACTTCTCCTACTATTACAATTAAAGTAGTAGGTCACCAATGGTATTGGTCATATGAATATAGTGATTATGTCACAGAAAGTGGACAATCTGTTGAATTTGATTCATATATGATTCCAGAATCAGACTTAGAATTAGGTCAATTTAGATTATTAGATGTTGATAATAAAATGATTATACCTGTAGATTGTCACATAAGATTAATTGTTACAGGTGCAGATGTAATTCATAGTTTTGCTGTACCATCATTAGGAGTAAAAATTGATGCTACACCAGGTAGATTAAATCAATGTTCAATTTTAGCTGAAAGAACTGGAACTTTCTATGGTCAATGTTCAGAAATTTGTGGTACATGGCATGGGTTTATGCCTATTGCTGTAGAAGCAGTTTCAGTGCAAGATTACTTAGCTTGGATAGATTCAATGTAATATGAAATATTAATTTTATTATTTAATAAATAAAAATTTGAAATAATAATAATTTGCTCCCCTCCTATTTACATTCTAATCTTTTTGTTTTTGTTTTTAATTCTCTGTTTATTGGTAACTAATTAGATAAATAAAGAGTTTTTTAATAAAAATTAAATTATTAATAAATTAAGAATATAGCCCATTAGTATAATCTTCTTAATTTGTAAATAAGGGCATGTAATATTTTAAAATAAAATTGTAATTTTAATAAATTAATAATTTTAATTCTTAAATATTATAATCTAATAAACTAATTTATATATATAATATTTAATACTAAAAATTTACAGTAAATATAATTTAAAAGAGATTTATATTTTATATGCATATATATTAAATATGAAGGGGAAATCTGATAATTGGTAATCAACTGTACTTGCACTACTGTAATGATAGTTCGAGTCTATCTTTCTCCAATAAATAGAATAAGATCAAATTATAAGCTTCGGTTGCTTAAGGGTTAAAGCGTTCGACTGAAGTTCGAAAGACAGTGGTTCGACTCCATTCCGAGGCAGTTTATTATTTAATTATACTAAATAACTATTGTTTAATTCTATAAAATAACTATTGTTTAATTCTATAAAGTAATTATTGCTTAACTGGATTAAACATTTTATATTCTCAAAAGCCTGAATAGTTTAATAGGTAAAATTACTTACTTGTAATAAGTTGTTGGCGGTTCAATTCCACCTTTAGGCATAATAATATAATAAAAGAAGTATGTAAAATTATAAACTGGTTAATTATATTAATGTTTAATATATTGAGTTATAGTATAATTGGCAATACGTCTTCCTTTGGCGAAGAATTTCCTCGTTCGAATCGGGGTAACTCAAAATTGAGTTATATTCTAATATTTAAGTATTTATTAAATATTTTATTATTTAAATTTTTCTTCAGTTGAAAGTATTTGAATTGGAAGTATAACTCAAAAGGTAGAGTGTTTCACTTTTAATGAATCGGTTGAGAGTTCGAATCTCTTTACTTCCTTTATAATAATTTTAATTCTTACTAGTAAATTAATAATAGTATATTTAATTAAAGAGCATAGTATAATTGGTAATATAGTGATCTCCAAAATCGTTGTTAGGTGTTCGAGTCGCCTTGTTCTTGAAGAAGTAAAAAGAAAAAAATTAATTTTATTATAATACTCAAAGTAGGGTCCTTAGCTTAAAAGGTAGAGTTTCTAATTGTCACTTAGTAGGATACCAGTTCGAATCTGGTAGGACTCGTAAATTAAAACATAAAAATATAAATCTGACTTTAAAAGAGTAATATTATTTAAATTATAATATACGTCAGACACTATCTTTAACTATATATTTTATAATACAATGTTAGCTGCAGCAAAATTCATCGGTGCAGGATTAGCTTGTTCAGGTTTAATTGGTGCCGGATTAGGTATCGGTCAAATCTTTGCTTCATTAATCGCTTCTACTGCTAGAAATCCTCAATTAAGAGGACAATTATTCGGTTATGCAATTTTAGGATTCGCTTTAGCCGAAGCTACAGGATTATTCTCATTAATGATTGCTTTCTTATTATTATATTCATAATTAAAACCCTTATTATATAAAATTAATTTTATTATAATTATATTATATTTAATAAATTGATTCTAGCCCCTCTCCAGGTAAATTTTATAATATTAATTATTTCTTTTTTTGTTTTTGTGTTTTGTTTTATTAAAAGTAGTGAGATGTTTTATTATTAAAATTCAACGAGTATAGTTAAGTTGGTATAACCTCTACCTTCCAAGTAGATGTGATCAGTTCGAGTCTGATTACTCGTAAGCTAAAACATAAATACAGGTTTTTTACAAAAAAACAACACAAATAAAATGTGAATCATCATTTATTTTGTGTTTAATTAGAAGAGGTCAAAATTTGATCGAATATTTATTAAAAAGTTAATTTTTGTTGTTTTTGTTTTATATTAAAACTTTTAGTGGTAAATTTACATAGGTTAAATTTAAATTAAATTTATCTCTTCAGATTCTATTGATTGTTCTATAGAATAGGGATATCCAGCAGTAAAATTTTCAATATGACAATCTATATTTTTTAATTTTATAATAAGAATTTCAATCTAATGTTTATTTCTCTATTACTATCTAAAAAAAAAATAAATACCTAAAAGAGGTAGGATTAGTTTAATTGGTTAAAATGACGTCTTGTGGCGACGATGTTCAGAGTTCGAGTCTCCGATTCTACCCTTTTTATTTTTTGTTTTAATTTTAAAAGTAAATTTTTTAAATTTTAAATTATAATTTTAAATAATATAAATATTAAATTTATGTATATTGGTTACTGAAAAAAGGAATTGAACCTTTATTTTACCATCATGAAGGGTACGTTTTACCATTAAACTATTTCAGTTTTAATTAAATAATTAAATTAATTTAATTAATATTGAGTTAGAATTAATATCTATAAGACAGTTTTTGTTAAATTTTCTGATCGATCTATTATATAAAATTTTCACTAACTTTTTAATTTTATTGGTTAAATAAAGGGTTTTCTATATTTCAAATTTAGATTAATTTAAAAATAACAAACTTAAGTGTTAGATATAGTAATTAACTAGTTAATATTTTCTCTAAGATTTCCATCAAATTACTTTGTATTTTCTACTAAAACTTTATTTTAAAATTAATAATTATTTTAATTATTAATTAATACCTTGAACCTTCCTGAATTTTTAATTGTATTATTAAAAATGTAATTCTTAAATATAATTAAGTTAAATCCCAGTTTTAGACTTCTAACTCTCTTTTAATTATTTAATTTTATACTTATTAAATAAATAATTTTATTATTAGATTCTATTTTTATAAAAGATGAAATTTTAATAATTGGAGGGGTATTAAAGTTTTTAAGATTAATGTAATTCGATAGCATCTTTAATATAAGAACATACTAAAAGAACAAATACATAAGCTTGAATGAATGATACTGCTAATTCTAATCCTGTAATAGCTAAGAATAAACTAAAGGGGATTAAAGTTAATACAAATATTATTAATCCACCTGAGAACATTTTAAATAAGAATGTAGATAAGATTTTTAATAATGTATGACCAGCTACCATATTTGCAAATAATCTTATACCTAATGAGAAAGCTCTAGCTAAATAACTTATTACTTCAATTAAAACTAATAAAGGAACTAAGGCTAAAGGTGTACCAGAAGGAATAAAGAATGAGAAGAAATGAATTTTATGGATATATAAACCTAAGATAGTCACACCTATTAATATCGTAAATGATAATCCTATTGAAATTATTATTGAAGTTGTAATAGTAAATGTATAAGGTATATTTCCAACTAAATTAGAACATAAAATAAATAAGAATAAAGAATAAATAAAAGGTAAATAAGCTTCTCTACCTATTTGATCTCTTACTATAGTATTAATACTTGCAAATAAACTTTCTAATAAGATACTTTCTTTATTTGGTATTAATTTCATTTTACTATTAAAGTTTAAATTAGTTTTATCTTTACCAGTATTTTGATGTAAAAATAAAATTAAAGATAATACTAAAACTGTAAATAAAGCTGAATTTGTAATACTAAAAGATGTATTAAAAAATAAAGGAGAATTATAACTAGCTAAACTAACTACTTCAAATTGTTCTAATGGAGAATTTATAAATAAATTATTTAAGTTGTTTAAGAACATTATTGTTATATTTATTATTTTTATTGTTTATGTGCTTAGTTTTAATAAATACTTAATCTACAAAAAAAAAACCAAAAATTTAAATTTTAATTAAGTTACTTATACTTTTAATATTTAAATTTAAATTTAATTACGAAATTTATTAAAAAGTAACTTATACTTCTAATTAAAATAAATAAATTCTGATAATATAAAATATTTCATATATATTTACTTTATCTTTATTTTATCTTTTCCCAATAATAATAGTATTTAGATAATATTATTATTATTATTAAATTCTTTTAGGAGGGGTGTATAATTAAAATATAAAATAGAAACTGATTACGTTACATTTAGTACTAAATTTTAGGAATTAATAGTATTTATTATGATATAATATTTTACTAATTGTATAAAAATAGATTAAGATTGTACAGGTAACATATTAAATGCATGGAATGGTATTGGACTAGCTAATGACCATTCTAAGGTATTAGTTGATTCAGCTTCAGTTTCGTATTGTGAGAATGATGTGAAGTAAGCAGGTACAGCCCAAGGATTATTATTTACTTCTTTCCCATTAGCGAATATATCATAAATAATGTAACCAAATAAGACTGTAGCAACCACAGAGATTAATGAACCAAAACTAGAAATAGCATTCCATCCAGCAAAAGCATCAGGGTAATCTGGAATTCTTCTAGGCATCCCAGCCAATCCTAAGAAGTGTTGAGGGAAGAAAGTTAAATTAACTCCAACAAATAATGTTCAGAAGTGAACTTTACCTAAGAATTCATTATATGTTCTTCCTATAATTTTAGGAGCCCAGTAATAGAATCCTGCAAATAAAGCAAATACAGCTCCCATTGATAACACATAATGAAAATGAGCTACTACATAATAAGTATCATGTAATGCAACATCTAAACTAGCGTTAGATAGAACTACTCCAGTTAATCCACCTATTGTGAATAAAGCTAAAAACCCTAAAGTAAAAATTAAAGGTGTTGTAAATCTTAAACTTCCACCATATAAAGTAGCTAGCCATGAAAATATTTTAATACCTGTAGGTACAGCAATAACCATTGTAGCGGCAGTAAAGTAAGCTCTAGTATCTACATCTAAACCTACAGAGAACATATGGTGAGACCATACTAAAAACCCTAAGATTCCAATAGAAAACATAGCATATACCATCCCAAGATAACCAAATATAGGTTTACCTGAAAATGTTGATACAATATGGCTAACAATACCAAACCCGGGTATAATTAAAATATAAACCTCTGGGTGACCAAAAAACCAAAAAAGATGTTGGTATAATACAGGATCACCACCTCCAGCTGGATCATAGAAACTAGTATTAAAGTTTCTATCTGTTAATAACATAGTTATCGCTCCGGCTAAAACAGGTAATGATAATAATAATAATATAGCAGTTACAAAAATAGCCCATACAAATAAAGGTAATTTATGTAAACTCATACCATTAGTTCTCATATTTAATACTGTTGTTATGAAATTGATTGCACCTAATAAAGATGAAATACCAGCTAAATGTAAACTAAAGATAGCTAAATCCACACTACCACCTGAATGTGATTGTATTGATGATAATGGAGGATATACTGTCCACCCTGTTCCTGCTCCTTGTTCAACTAAAGAACTTAATAATAGTAAAATTAATGAAGGAGGTAATAACCAGAAACTAATATTATTTAATCTAGGGAAAGCCATATCAGGGGCTCCACATTGAACAGGTAATAAATAATTACCAAATCCACCTACTAGACCAGGCATTACCATAAAGAAGATCATTATGAAAGCATGAGCACTAATAATAACATTAAATAATTGATGGTCTCCTGATAAAATTTGTACTCCTGGAGACATTAATTCCATTCTAATAAGAACAGAAAATGCAGTACCTATCATACCAGCAAATATTGAAAAAATTAAGTAAAGTGTTCCTATTTCTTTAGCATTTGTAGAATATAGCCAATTCAAAATATAAAATATTTACTTTTTTTGTTTTTCTTCGTAATAAACAAACTAATTAAGCCCTAAAATTAAAATAAAATTATTTAAGTTAATTGTATTAATTATTTTTTAAGATAAATTAAAATTAGTAATTAAAATTTTTATTTAATTTTTTTGTTTTTGTTTTTGAGAGTAAAATTTTTAATTATAAATTTATTCTCTTTTAAATTTACGGAATAGAGGCGATTCGAACACCCAAGAGTTGCCTCAGAACAATTAGCAATTGCCATATCTTTCCAAATGATGACTATTCCTATAAATTTTTATATTATTTTTTTTAGTAAGATTTCTCTTAGTCTTTACCAGATTCGAACTGGTTCAATTATCGTGAAGGGATAATGTACTACCTTTATACTAAAAGACCTAGGTTAACTAAATAATAAGAAATGTGCGAATTTTGGATTCGAACCAAAACTTGCAGTTCATGAGACTGCTGTGCCAACCTTTTACACTGTATCGCAAATTAAATATAATAATAAATTATATTAAATATTATATATTAAATGTACACTATCATTGAAACATTTATTACAAACAAAGAGACTCGAACTCTTAAGGAATTACTTCCACTCCTGCTTAAGAGGAGATTGTTTACCAAAATTTCAACATGTTTGCAAAGTTAATTTATTTAAATTTATACTTTTCGAATACTTTTCGTTAAATTAAAATGTTTAATAAATTTATTCTCTTTTAAACTTACATTTTAAATATTATAAAAGAGATTAAATTTTTAATATAATGTAAAAATAGGGGGGTTAGCTGAGTGGTATAGCAGTAAATTTACACTTTACAGACAAGGGTTCAATTCCTTTACTCCTTATATTAATAAAAGAATAAATTAATAATAAGTAATATAAACTTAGCTGCTCTATTAATAATGAGATTATAATTAGTGTCTATAAAATTCTTATAAGATTTAAACTTCTTTTTCTGTTTACGAATTAAGATATTTTTCCGCATTAAATTAATTTATTTTTAAATAGGAGGGGGGTTTTTATATGAACATTATTCATAATTATCTAAAATAAATGCTTCAGTTCCAACTAATTTATTATTTTTATAAATAAGTTTTCTCTTATTAGCTGTAGCTACTAAAGTATATACTTGATATTTTATGGTAATGTTTCCTTTATTAATAAATCTAAACCATTTAGTTTGTTGTAGTTCTAATGATTTATTTTCTTCTAATAATGATTTTAAATCTTCAAAACTAATATGATTTTTAAATCCTTTAACTTTTGTAATTTCTTTATCATTATTTAAGATTCCACCATAAACTTTGGGTGATAAACCTATAAAGACTTTATATTCTTTATCTAATACCATTTGCCCTAATTGTTTTCCAACTAAAGAGTCATTTAATGTTTTTTCCATTATAGCTGAATCTGTATCGGTATAGAACATTTTATTATTAGGTAAATTTTTGAATTGAGTCATAATTATCCTTGAATATGCAGTAATAGCTGATGCTACTCCTATTGAAATATCAAATTCAGTATAATCATCAATTAATTTATCATCATTAATCTCATAATAACTAACTAAGAATAAATCCTTATCTAATTCAGTTGATGTAAATTTGCACTTAGATTCTATAATTTTATCTAATTTATCAGTATTAACTATTACATGATTAGCTAAATCATCATTCATTCCAAATTTGCCATATAAAGAATTCATTAATAATTTAGCAATTAAGTACAATGGTGATGACTTTTCAGAAGATTGTTTCATTTCATGTAATACAGAAACATAATCTTTAAAAATATTTTCTTTCTCAAATAAATATCCTTCTAAGATTTAAAAACTATATCCATATTTTTTAGAATTAAATAATTCTTCACTGAAAAATCATCCAGTCCCAGTACCTAGATGAGCTACAGTTCTATTGTGATATTTAATTTGTAATATAGGATTATTTAATTCATCTGATCCATTTTTAAATAAATTCAACCCTACTAAAAAGATAAGTAAATAGAATTCCCTGAGAGTTTAATAAATACTTTTCCAATTATAATGGAAAATAATATAATAGATTATAAAGGAGAATATTTTATTAAAGAGAATAAAATCTATAAAGAATTATAAATAAATTTTTACTATATCCCCCCCTCCAAATTTAATATTTTAATTTGTATATTTTAACAAAGACTTAAATTTTAACTCAATATAAAATTTTATGCACAAATTAAATAAATTATTTAAGGACAATTCATTAATAGTATTTTAGATTCTAAAAAAAAGTCTAAAAATAGCTGTAACACACACAATTCTCTGTTATACATTTAGTAATGAATATTCAGGTGTCAAGAGGAATTGAACCTCTGAATAAGGTATTAACAGTACCCCGCAATAACCACTCTGCCATGACACCTTAGGTAAATATATGCATGTTATATGTTAATTAATATGAAAATTTATGGTAGGCGCGACTCGAACACGCTTCCTCTCCCACCCAAAGGGAGCGATTAATCCAGTTCATCTTCTACCATTTAAATTAATTTAAATAAAATCTTCCTTAACTCTTTTAAGTTAAAATTTATATAATTAAATAACATTTTATGTTTCCTAACTTTATATTAAGAGCTTAAAATTTTGAATTCCTATTTAATATATTAAATTAATCACAAATTACACTTATAAAAAGGAGGAGGTGTTTAATATTGATTATTATTTTTCACACGTGAAATTAAATTTATTATGAAAAATTTTAATAAAATAAAATTTTAATCTATAAAATGGTTAATTTAACTTTATATCAGATATAAACACATTAGGTGTAATATATTAATTAAAAGCGAACCCCATTATTTATATAAATAGATATTATACGTGATCTTATTAAAGGGATTTATGTTATTATTATAATAGTATTCTTTATTATAATTTATTTAGTTATTTTAACTATTTACTATTTATTAGCTAATTTAGTAATATATACTCTTATTACTTGTTGTAATGTAAAATAAGGTAAAACAGATTTAGACATAATAAAAATTAAATAAATTATAGCTAAAAATGCAAAAGACAATTGATTTACAAAATAAAATGGTATTAGTTGTGGCATATATAATTTATATTTCCTTACTTCTTTGGCTCTTTAATGAACTATCTCTACTTATTTTTTAATTAAAGTAAATAATAAATAATAATCTATTTTATAAAATACATAATAGTTATTATTTAATATTAAATGAGGTAATCAGGGTTTTATTTAAACTTAATTAATTAAATAATAAAAATTACTTATAATTTGAACTATAAAGATATTTTGGTTTTAGTGAATCTCGTTAAACTTTAAATATCTTATTAATAAATTATAAAGTTAGTAGTAAGATTATACTTGTTTTAAATAAAATTAATTTATTTAAGATTATTTTATTAAAATTTAATAAAATATAGAGAGAATTATCTCTACTCTTTTATTTTTAATCTCTCTTATTTTAAGAAATATTAATCATATTAATAAAAACAAAAAACAATAAATAAAAGTAGTTAATTTATTTATTAAAATTTTTATTAAATTTAATAAATTTTATAAGAACTGTAGTTAATTTAGGGTTAAGTTTACAGATGGTTCTGTAGTAAACCTGCAAAGTTTAACAATTTAAAGGTTCAATTCCTTCTTAACTCTTAAAAAACAAAAAGATTCTCTTAGTTCAATGGTAGAACATCATTCTTCTAAAGTGTCAATTTTGGTTCGAATCCAAAAGAGAATAATTAAAAAATTTAATCTAAATTAGAGATTTAAATATTGTCACAGTGTTAACAATTAATTTAAGTAAATTATTAATAATTCTTCTAATACTGTATAATCATTAATACTTATTTATTAACTAAAAATTTAATAGCTTAAATTTTAAATTAAATTTAATCATGATTTTAAATCATATTGTTTGTAATTTATGCTATTACATAAATTACATTTTCAATTATTCTTTATATTAAAAACAAAAACAAAATAAATTCAGAGTAGATTTTATAAATGTAAAAAAAAAACAAAAAATTATGATAAATAATTATTTATTAACTATTATTAATATATTAATTAATTTAATTGATGTCTTAACTGTTATATTACCTATGTTATTATCAGTAGCTTTTATGACAATTATAGAAAGAAAACAGTTAGCTGCACATCAAAGAAGAGTTGGACCCACTGTAGTTGGTTATTATGGTATACTTCAACCTTTTGCGGATGCTTTAAAATTATTATTGAAAGAAACTGTTATACCTAGTCAATCTAATAAAGTTTTATTTTATTTAGCTCCTGTATCTACTTTAATTTTCAGTTTATTAGGTTGAGGAGTAATACCGCTAGGTCAAGGATTAACACTATTTGATTTTTCATTAGGTATTTTTTATACTTTAGCTTTATCTTCTTTAGGAGTATATGGTATATTATTTGCAGGGTGGTCAGCTAATTCTAAATATGCCTTTTTAGGATCATTAAGGTCAACTGCTGCTATGATATCTTATGAATTAATTTTAAGTTCTGCTATTTTAATCATTATTTTATTAACAGGATCCTTTAATTATACAACTATTATTGAAGTTCAACAATCAATATGGTTTATAGTTCCCTTATTACCTGTATTTATATTTTATTTTATTTCAATTTTAGCTGAAACTAGTAGAACACCCTTTGATTTACAAGAGGCTGAATCTGAGTTAGTAGCCGGTTTCTTTACTGAACACTCTTCAGTTCCTTTTGTATTCTTCTTCTTAGCTGAATATTCTTCTATTGTTTTATTCAGTTGTATTACAGCTATATTATTTTTAGGTGGTTACAATTTTCCAGATATTATAATTAATGGTTCAGTTATAAACTTGCAATCCATTATTTTAGGTTTAAAAACTTGTATCTTCTGTTTCTTATTTGTTTTATTTAGAGCTACTTTGCCTAGGTTAAGATATGATCAATTAATTTCTTTATGTTGGATTAATTTATTACCTATAGCAGTAGCCTTTATTATATTAGTTCCTAGTTTATTAGTAGCTTTTGATATTGCTCCTTACTAAAAATTTTTATTTTATCTACTAAATTAAACTTACATAAGTCTATATAGGAATAAAATTTTAATTTTCAGTTTATTCCTATTTTTATAATAAATTATAAATTAGTATTTTAACTTCTTAATTATATTCTCTACTTATTAATTGTAATATTTACTATCCCTCCAATATAAAATAATATAAAATTTAAAAGAAGTTAATTAAATATTCTGTATTTGACATGTGTACAAACACATATTAATGAGCATACAAATATTAATTATTAAGTATAACTTATTGTTTATAAAGCCTATAATTTAATGGTAGAATGTTATCTTGATGAGATAATCATAGAAGTTCAAATCTTCTTGGGCTTATATTTTACAATTAATATTATCAATAAATACTTAAATTTTTATTGTCACAGTGAATACAAATTAATTAAAATTTTATAATAATCAATATATATATAAATTAAATTCGATTAAAAAAAAATTTTAAATTTTAGTCAGTAATTTAATTAATTAACTGCTAATTTAATTATTACTGAAGTTTTAGTAATTATTAAATTTTTATACAAATTTATTTTAAATTTATAATTTATTAATGAGATTACTTAAAAGTCATTCTTTACTTAGATTAGTTAATTCTTATGTAGTAGATTCACCACAACCTTCAAATATTTCATATTTATGGAATTTTGGGTCATTATTAGCTACTTGTTTAGTAATTCAAATCTTAACTGGATGTTTCTTAGCTATGCATTATCAACCACATGTTGATTTTGCTTTTAACAGTGTAGAACATATTATGAGAGATGTTAATAATGGATGGTTAATCAGATATATTCATGCAAATGTTGCTTCTTTCTTCTTTATCTTTGTATATGGACATATAGGTAGAAATATTTATTATGGTTCATATAAATCACCTAGAGTATTGGTTTGGTCAATTGGAGTTATTATCTTAATCTTAATGATGGGTATTGCTTTCTTGGGTTATGTGTTACCATATGGACAAATGAGTTTATGGGGTGCAACTGTTATTACTAACTTATTAAGTGCTATCCCTGTATTTGGTCCAGATTTAGTAGAATTAATCTGGGGAGGTTTCAGCGTATCTAATGCAACATTAAATAGATTCTTTTCATTACATTACATTTTACCATTTTTATTAGCAGCTTTAGCTTTAGCTCATTTAATTGCTTTACATACACATGGTTCAAATAATCCTAATGGAATATCTTCAAATGGAGATAGATATGCTATCCATCCTTACTATATGTTTAAAGATCTTATAACTATCTTCTTCTTTTTCTTAGCCTTATCAGTATTGGTTTTTTACTATCCAAATTTATTAGGACACAGTGATAATTACATTGAAGCTAATCCTATGAGTACACCTGCAAGTATTGTTCCAGAGTGGTATCTATTACCATATTACGCAATATTAAGATCAATTCCTAATAAATTATTAGGAGTATTAGCTATGTTTGGGTCATTATTAATTTTATTAGTGCTACCTATTGTAGATATCTCAAGACACAGAGGTAATCAATTTAGACCTGCGATGAAAGTAGCTTTCTGGTTCTTTGTGTTTAACTTCTTCATCTTAATGTGGATTGGATCACAACATCCTAATGAACCTTTTGTATTTATTGGGCAAGTTTCAACATTCTTCTATTTTGCTTGGTTTATATTAATTATTCCTACATTAGGTTTAATTGAGAATACTTTAACAGACCTAGCTACAGAATCTTAAGTTAAAATTAATGTTAAACTTATAACTATTTTCTAATCTTTTTTGTTTTTAATTTTATATTCCCTCCTTACTATAATAGTATTAAATATTTAATAATTTAAATAAATAATATTAAAAGTAATATATATAATATAATCTAATTAATTTTATATTATTCTTAAGCAATCTACTAAAAACACAAATAGAATGTGTTTAAACATATAATATATATTATATTTGTTAATAAATATTCGTAGGATGTTATTTCATTTTCTAAAATTTATATTTTTGATATTTTTATATAATTATGATAAAATCACATAATTTTCAATTTTTTCCTTATCATTTAGTAGAAATTTCTCCTTGGCCAATAGTATTAAGTTTTGCTTTATTAAATTTAACTGTAGGGGCTGTAATGTACATGCAAGGTTACTCTTCAGGAGACCTTATCCTAGAATTAGGGTTTATATTAACTTTAGGAGGTATGGCCTTCTGGTTCAGAGATGTAGGTAATGAAGCTGCTTTAGGCGG
Organism: Tylopilus aff. striatulus; assembly: GCA_038094335.1. NCBI lineage: Eukaryota > Fungi > Basidiomycota > Agaricomycetes > Boletales > Boletaceae > Tylopilus > Tylopilus aff. striatulus. The sequence continues at coordinate 5,889 of JBBPTY010000065.1, read as the reverse complement.
TCATCATACAAAACAAGTTAAAAAAGGTTTAGAAATAGGATTCATACTTTTTGTAGTTAGTGAAATTTTTGCTTTCTTAAGTATTTTTTGGGCTTTCTTCCATTCTAGTTTATCTCCTGCTATCGAAATAGGAGGTGTGTGGCCACCACAAGGTATAACACCATTAAACCCTTTTGCAATCCCATTATTAAATACTATATTATTAGTATCTTCAGGTGCTTTTGTAACTTATGGTCACCATGCTTTAATTAATGGTAACAGAAAAAACACTTTAATAGGATTAGAATTAACTGTATTATTTGCTGTTCTTTTCACTTTCTTACAATATTTAGAATATGCTAATGCAACTTTCTCAATCTCAGATTCAGTATTTGGAAGTGCTTTCTTCTGTTCCACAGGATTACATGGAATCCATGTAATAGTTGGAACTATATTTATTTTTGTACAGTTAATTAGAACTATAAACTATCATGTAACTAATACTCATCACCAAGGAGCTGAATCTGCTATATTATATTGGCATTTTGTAGATATAGTTTGGTTATTCTTATTCATTGCTGTATATTACTGGGGAGGATTATAAAAGATAATAAGTTCAAACCTTATAATTATTCTTTTTTTAACATGTCTCTTTATTTAGATAGGTAAATACTAATTTAACTTTTATTAATTTTAAACCCCTTCTCTAAATAATATAAAATTTAAGAAAATATTTTATATATATAATATTACTTTTTATTTTATACAATTATTTTATTAAATAATTAATCTAATTGTATATTAGATTATTTTTAATAGAATAATTATAATTATTAAATGTCCTTAAGGGTAATAAGCTTTATTATACATATGAACCTATCAATATTATTATTTTTAATTGGTATTTTAGGATTTATTTTAAATAGAAAAAATATAATTTTAATGATTATTGCTATAGAGCTAATGCTTCTTGCTGTAACTTTATTAGTTTTAATAAGTTCATTTGGATTTGATGATAATATAGGTCAAACTTTTAGTATATATATAATTTCAATAGCTGGAGCTGAATCAGTAATAGGATTAAGTATATTGGTAGCTTTTTATAGATTAAGAGGAAATATATCAATTAGAACCTAAATTTTTATGTATTTATCGATATTAATTTTTCCATTATTAGGATCTTTTGTATCTGGTTTTATGGGTAGAAAAATAGGTATTACAGGGTCTCATATAATTACTTGTACTTGTCTAAGTATTTCATCTTTATTAGCTACAATAGCATTCTATGAAGTAGGTATATGTGGTTCTCCAGTTTCAGTCTATTTAATAAATTGGATAGATTCTGAATTTATGTCAATTTCTTGGGAATTCTTATTTGATCAATTAACTGTTTCTATGTTTATACCTGTATTATATATATCAACATTAATTCACATTTATACTACTTCTTATTTAGCTGCAGATGCTCACAATCAGAGATTCTTTTCATATTTATCATTATTCACTTTTTTTATGTTATTATTAGTTTCAGGTGCTAATTTTTTTGTAATGTTTATAGGTTGGGAAGGTATTGGAGTAGTTTCTTATTTATTAATTAATTACTACTTTACAAGAATTCAAGCCAATAAAGCAGCTATATTAGCTTTAACAATGAATAGAGTAGGTGATATGGGATTAAGTATAGGATTCTTTGCCTTATTTGCTTTATTCGGATCTGTAGATTATTCTACAATTTTTAGTCTAGCACCTTATATGAATGAAACAGCTATTACTATAATTAGTTTATTATTATTAATGGGAGCTATGGCTAAATCTGCTCAGATACCTTTACACTCTTGGTTACCTGGATCTATGGAAGCACCTACACCAGTTAGTGCCTTATTGCATGCAGCTACTCTAGTTACAGCTGGTTTATATTTACTTATTAGATCTTCTGCTATTTTAGAATTTAGTCCAACTGCACTATTAGTAATTACTTTAATTGGTGCAAGTACAGCTTTCTTTGCTGCTACATGTGGATTAGTACAAAACGATTTAAAAAGAATAATTGCTTTCAGTACTATATCTCAATTAGGTTATATGGTTATGGCTGTAGGGTTAAGTCAATATAATGTAGCTTTAATGCATGTAGTAAATCATGCATTCTTTAAAGCATTGTTATTCTTAGGTGCTGGAGCAGTGATTCATACTTTCGCTGATGAACAAGATATTAGAAAAATGGGTGGTTTGATTAAATTCTTACCATTTACTTATACAGCCATGTTAGTAGGTTCGTTATCTTTATTAGCTACTCCTTGGTTAACAGGATTCTATAGTAAAGACTTAATTATCGAATTAGCTTACGGTCAATATAGTTTCTCCGGTATTTATGCTTATCTATTAGGTAGTTTAACAGCCGGATTAACAGCATTTTATTCATTTAGATTAATAAGTTTAGTATTCTTAACTGTACCTAATGGTATTAAAAATGTATATTTAAATTCTCATGAATCTGATTTCGCTGTGGCTGTAGTTTTATTTATATTAGCTTTATTTAGTATATTCTTTGGATTCATTTTCTCTGATTTATTTGTGGGAATGGGTTCAGATTTCTTTGCTAATTCTATTTTCATTAATCCAACTAATATTTCAATTATTGAAGCTGAATTTACTTTACCTTTATTTATAAAATTATTCCCTACATTATTATCAGTAATAGGTGCTATAAGTGCTATATTTATATATCATGAATATCCAAATTTGATTATTAATTTAACTGATTCTAATCCAGGTAAACAAATTTATACTTTCCTTAACGGGAAATACTTCTTTGATGTAATTTATAATAATTATATAATTACAGTTGGTTTATTAACTGGAAATACCATATCTAAAGCTTTAGATAGAGGTGTAATTGAATTATTAGGACCTTATGGTTTAGCTTCCGCATTAGAAAAAACTGCTAAGAATATTGCTAAATTAGATACAGGGGTTATTACTACTTATTCTTTATACATTACTATAGGAATATTATCCTTAGTTTTCTTAGTCTTTGCTCCTTTACTATTCGATACTAACGTAATCTCTGAATATAGATTAATTGTTATTTATATATCAGCATTGTTCTTTTCTTTATTACCAAATTTATCTAATAAATATTAATTATTAAAAACAAACAAAACAAACAAAGCTAAATAATTTACTCTCCAAATAATATAATTAATAAGTAACTTCTTTTGAAAAATTAAAATAAAAATTAAAAATAATACATTTAGGAAATAACATTATAATACACACAACTAAATAACAAATATATTAAACAACAGTAAATGTTAACTTTATTACTAATTATACCTATTATAGGTTCTTTATTTATTTTATCTATTCAAGAGAATAGTTTAAATAGTAAATCAAATATGAGAATTATAGCTATTAGTACTTCTTTAATTAATTTATTACTTTCTATAATTTTATGGATAAATTTTGATTCTAATACAACTCAGTTTCAATTTGTATCTGAATTCGATTATTTAACTTTTGGACATTTAAATTTTGGTGTTGATGGAATATCTTTATATTTTGTATTATTGACTACTTTCATTACACCTATCGCTATTATATCTAATGCTTATATAATAAATTCTAACTTAAAATTCTTTTTAATTGCTTTCTTAATATTAGAAACCTTACAATTAGCTTTATTTTTAGTGTTAGATTTATTATTATTTTATATTTTCTTTGAAAGTGTTTTACCTATCTTATTTATCATTATTATAGTTTATGGTTCAGGAGAATATAGATTTAGATCTGCTAATTTATTCTTTTTATATACTTTATTTGGATCATTGTTTATGTTATTAGCTATTTTACAAATTTATAATTTAACAGGTACTACTGACTTCCAATTAATATCCTTAGTTGATATTAATTTAGATGCTCAAAAAATTTTATGGTTAGCTTTCTTTTTAGCTCTTGCTATTAAAACTCCTTTATGGCCTTTTACTGGTTGGTTATATAGAGCACATGCTGATAGTCCATTAGCTGGTTCAATATTATTAGCTGCTACTATATTAAAATTTGCTACATATGGTTATATTAGAATATTAATTAATTTTTTACCAGATGCTTCTAATTATTTTGGACCTTTAGTTCAAACTATCGCTATTATTACTTTAATTTATGCTTCTTTAACTACAATTATTCAACAAGATACTAAAACTCTTATTGCTTATTCAAGTATTGCACATATGAGTGTTGTTATTTTAGGTTTATTCTCTAATAATATTCAAGGTATTGAAGGTGCCATATTATTAGCTTTAGCTCATGGGTTCGTTTCTCCTGCTTTATTCATTTGTGTGGGTGGAGTTATTTATGAAAGAATAGGTACTAGAATTATTAAATATATAAGAGGTTTAGTAACTTATATGCCTATATTTACTATTTTATTTTTTATTTTTACTTTATGTAACACTGGTATACCTTTAAGTTTAAATTTCTTAGGAGAGCAGTTATCTTTAATTGGTATATGGGAAGTTAACCCTATAATTTCAGCATTAGGTGCTACAGGTATAGTGTTATCTGCATGTTATTCTATTTTCTTATATAATAGAATATCTTATGGAACTTATTCACATAATATGAGAATGGTAATTGTAAAAGATATTACTAGAAAAGAGTTTAATATTTTAATATCTTTATTAATACCTACAATAATATTAGGTATTTTCCCTAATGTAATATTAGATTCATTACATGTTTCAGTCTCAGCTATATTATATAATGTATAATAAATTATATTATTAATAATTTAAATTCAAAAAAAAAATATAATTTATATTCAATATAATATAATGATATTTATTATTATATTATTAATTTTTATAACACCCCCTCCTCAATTAAAAAACAAAACAAAAAAGATTATAAAAGTATGAGCTGACAATAATATTTCTTAATTTGAGGACAAATCTCATAAAACATATAAAATATTATTACATACTTTAATAAAATAAGTAATTATACTTTTTCTCAGCTTTAACATAATAAAATTTTAATTGAATTGTATTTTCAAATACTAACATTAAATAATTATTAATTAAGTAAATAGAGTTAACATATTTTTGTTTTTAATTTTTATATTTTATTAAATACTTATATTACTTTATTTATATTTTTCGAATAAATTAGTTAGAAAAATAACTTAGATTTTAACAATTGCAAGTAAATTGGAGAATACTCATAGTAAACTAAATAAAATAATACCATTATTTTATTCAAATTTAAAAAAAAATTTATATTTAGCTACCTCTATGAATCCTAAATATAAAGGAACGAAATACAACCCTTCTCATGTGATAGGTAATTTTGATGGTTTCTTTAAAACAAATTCTAAAACAAAAATAAAATTTTTTAGAAGAAAATTAAAAAGTTTACAATTTTATAGTAACCAAATAAAAAATTATCAAAAAGTAAATAATTCTTTAGATTTAGTAAACATCTCAAAAGAACAACTAAATAAACATTCTATATTAAATATAAAGGTAAATAATGTAACTCAAATTAATGATAATATGAATAATAAATATATTGAAAATAAAATTATTAATAATATAAAATTTCCTTTGAATTTATTAG
>JBBPTY010000064.1:0-36588 GCA_038094335.1 Tylopilus aff. striatulus | reverse complement strand
ACTCATAAAATGCGGGATCGATGCCAATCACGTTGCGCATCTGATGGTAAATCTCTAGCTCCAGAGGGTTCATGGGAGAGTCGAAGTGTACGCGGTTGAGGTATTGCATGAGGAGGATTTGACTGTCACGTTTACCCTGGTTGCCTGGTTTAGAACGTTCCATTGGCTTGCTGACCTTAACGATGACCATGTACCTACGACACAATCCATCATCAGTATCTAGGCGCACACGTTGATGAAAAAATGCTACTTACGGAACGACGTGTCCCTTGAACTCATACAATCCCGAGTACACTTTGCCGTAATTAATTTGTCTCGAACCTTCGCCAATTGACCGGAACATCAAAGGCTCGGGGTTGACCTTGGGATCGACACCCAAGATGTCCAGTACGATCCTCGGTGTCGTCCGGTCGTTACCGCTTCCGATGATGTTGCCGTCACAGATGATGAAAAGAAGCTTGCGCTTGTCGTCGTAATGGAGCGACGTGAGTGAGTCAATCGTCCGCCGAAGGGGGTCTTCGCCCTCGGTATAGTTGAGGACGCCAAGGATGCCACCAGGCTTGCGTGTTGCGCGTTCGCTCAATTGAGCGCCACAAAGAAGCTCGACGCAAGCCGAGTTATCGATGAGGGCGATCGTTGGGAGGGAGATGCCATCGCCGCCCATGTGACTGTTGTACCCACACTATCCCAAAACGTGCTGCATAAGACGTAAGACTGGACGACTTCGTCCGCAAAGTTTGTGCAAAATTCATCAAACCGATTTTGGCCAAGAGCGGAGATGAGGGGTGCACTCCCAGCAAGTATCATTGAACCCGTGCCGGGGGAACTACATGTTTGGAAACCGGGGGAGTCGAAGAGAACCATCTGTGTCGTGGGAAGGAGATCACGGTTTGCAGGGGCGATCTTGTGATTCACGGTCTCAACGAGATAGGCGAAGAGGATGGCGTAGAGATCACGCATGAGAGAATCACGTTGAATCGCACTCTGCTCGACGTTGAGAAGAACGGTGCAGAGTTCCTTGCGGACATAGGTGATCTTATTGGTCAACGCCTGCGCGAGATCTTCCGAAGCGACACCGAGGAGACGCGCTACATGGTCGAGGACATGCAAATTTGTTATGGACGCGGAGACATCCTTGGCATCGGCCTCTGTGAACTGGAGGTTGCTCAAGAGGAGGATAGCAACGAGAATGGTAAAAATAGAAGAGAGGTGCTTTGGTTTGAAACCAAGAGCACGCATGGCAACACGAACTTCCTCCATTGCGATGGCATCATCGCTAAAAGGTCCGTTGGGAAGACGGTAACAGCTCGAGGATGCAAGCAGGGCATATTCAGAAGGGTCTTCAAGGTTAAAGTAGTCGCGTTCTTGGGGCGCGGCGCCGGATAAGAACTGGTAAAAGATGTGAAAAGTGCGTTCCTCGTAAGCGAGACGGTTGAGTCTGGACTTGTCCAGGGAGAATGCGAGCACTTTGGCTGATTCGATGCGACCACGATCGTTGAAATGAAGCTCTAAATAGCGCGTATGCCGTGATGCATTTGGGTTTGAGACCATTTTTGCGTTACCAAACGCATCGAGGAGCGTGTAGAGGGCTTTCACTTGGTTTGCCGTTTTCAACTCTTTTTTGGAGTGGGCAGAAAGGCGAAGGACCTGGTCTACGAGGAGACGTGAACTGGAAGTCTTTCCGGAGCCAGTGATGCCACTGGAGGGCGATCAGGAGACGTAGAACACGAGGGAGAGGAATGAAACATACCGAAAAACAACAGACTGAGACTGCCTGGTGCGACGCATGAGCAGGTAAACCTGAGCAGCGAGTTCATAGGGATGAGGCTGCAAGATGTTCGAGCTGGAGGCAGAGGGGGAAGTGTCCTTGTAGCAGCGCTCTTCATATTCTCTAGCGCTGAGGTCGTTTACATTTGCGAGGGTCTTGTAAGGGTTTATGACGAGGAAGTTTGTCGTGGCTATTCTAGAGTAAGGTAAATCGGAGCGGAAGCGGGAGTGGAGGACGGCGAGGACAGCGTCGTCGGAGGGATAGACGGTTCCGGAAGGAGAGGCAGATGCGAGGTGGGCGAGGTTGCCCGTGTTGACGGCGAGGGTGGAGAGAGCGGAGGAGGCCATCGTCGGCCGAGGTGAAGGAAAGAAAGGGAGATGAAAAAGAGTGATGGGAAGTCAACCACTCGTGTCACGTAATGACCAGATGTTCGCCGCATCGTCACGTCTCGCTTGGCTTTTGTTTGCATGTTGGCCATTGATATTGATTGTTGGGAAAATAACGCGTTTGCGAACCACACTAAGGAAGAAGATAGAAAAAAACTCTGACCCTGCAACCCTCTCTAGGTCCTCATGGCCGCCACATGTTCCCTGGTGGATGATTAATTGAACCTAATGATCATCCACCATGTATCCTCTGGTAGTCCTTGTTCTCCCGCTCATCAGTCACCGACGAAAAATCCGATAGCAACTTGAAGGCATCCTTGGTCAGCTGATATCGCCGCGAGGAACACAGTCGAGATCAACCATGGCCCCATCCTATCCGTACGTGTTCCGGCAACCTCACCTTGCACAATAGGATCAACGCCGCATCACTTCCTTTGACGATACTCTAAACTGCGAGCCGAGGCCGTTCATTCACCTCATCAGTTCCTCCATAACACCAATCTCAGCAGTCTTCCTCGCTCGCATATCACGACCGGCCACATTCCATTGCCCTTGTTCCATCATCGAAATGGGATCCATTGGAAAATAGAGTATCAGTGACAAAGATGAATCTACCGTACTGCCAACAGGCAACATTTTCGTGTACCACCCGCACACTATCTCCTTAATCCATGCTGTTCTTCGTGACTCAACGCCTCTTCCCACCCTTCCTCGAACAAGTCCGTATTCTCTGCCGGATGCACGATACCCGCGGCCAACTTGGGCCTGTTTCTGTTTTGTAGCTCCGTTCGCCACGCGTCCACTGCTTGCGGTGCCAAACTAGAGCACAAGATTACCTCAGTCATACGACAGACACGGACAACCAACGTCTCACCTCGGTGCATACGTCCGCGCAAACAACGCCGCCTCTGGCGCTCGGTTCGTCTTCACCAGTAGATCAACACATGCTTTGGTATCCCCCAACTGGAAATAAGTCGCAAATGCTAGGTTATTGGCCCCGTTCTTCTCTGTAATCCAAAGTGTCAGAGAAGTGTATCATCAGCAAAGACATTGCTGGAAGAAAACGGACTCACCCGCAGTGGCAGCAAGCTGTTGTAGTCCTCCCCGATCGCCTGTTGAGAGCAGCAAGAGCATCAACGCGCTCAGATCGTTCGCTCGCTCAAATGCCTCGCGCGCAAGATCGAATCGCCACACGGCCAGTGCATGATCTCCCAATGCTTTCCATTTACTCTCGGCCTCATTCTCGGGTATTCGGCGCACAATATCAATTGCGGCGTCAAGGTCGTCCAACTGCAGCGATAAGTCAAATTTGTGATCTGGGTCGCTGGTCACCTGCATTGCGAGTTCTCTGAGGTCTTTGGCATCATGTCAAAAAATAATCTCGAAATCATGGTGTAAGAGACTTACCTCGACCTTCAAGGAACCGTGCTACCTTGTTGAGCTGTTCCTTGGGCAATGTGGGCAGAATCTCGGCAGCTGCGTCCATGTCACCACGAAGAACGGCCGTTTGATACTCAACCATGCTCAAGGACAGGGTGTATCCATAAATATTCATATCCTTGTCCGAAAGATACACTCGATTGTGTCCTGGAATGTAGCCAAGGATGTACATCGGGCTAGAAGGACAGATCAGCAAAGTGAGGGTACATCGAACAGGACGTACATGTCAGATGGACTGATGGTATAAGACTCATTGCCGACGAAGTAATTGACGCGGTTACCCGTCGTGGTATACATGAAGCAGTCCCCGACCCATTTTGCAGTCATCACGCTGTAAATAGTGTTAGTGCGTTACTCAATCGACTGTGATGTTAACTTGCTTGTCCGAAACCTCAGAGACGACATCGAACGCTTCTTCGTGACCTTCGTCTGTGACTTCACCACCCTCCTCGAGTTTGACATTATAAGCGTCTCGGTCATACCGCAGAATGTAGAACGAATCGTCTGAAGTAATGGCTACGAGGGTGCCCGTCCCCGACCAATGAATCTAGCACATCGTCAGTAAAGCCCATCTTGGAAGGACAAGACGATGAAAACACACGTTTTTGGCCTCGACGTCTATTCGCCTCACAATCTCCCCACTCTCCCAATCCCAAAATACCACGAATCCTTTGCCTCGCGCACCTAACAACGGGCCGCCGTGTATGCCGTCGATCGACCAGCCCCCCGAACCTTTCATCACCGCACCCCCCCTCTCCTTAAAGTTCTTGTAAAGCCTCAACTTGACCTTGCTCTCCAATACCGCATATGTGTTCGAATCACCCGCCCAAGCAAACGAGAGGCCATTCCCAAACGACTTGTTCCTCCATGCGAGCGCAGTGTAGATGATGTACTCGCCGTCGCCAACGACCGTCACGAACCGTCCATTGGGGGAATGAATCAACATGTTTGCGAAGATCTCTGTAGTACCCAACTCCTTGATTGAAAGAGGGATACGGTTGCCTTCCGCAGTCGCATCGTCAGATAGAGTCTGCAAGTTGCTCGAGAGAACGAGTTGGTTGCGCGTGTAGATAAGTTTACCAGAGGGATCCATGCTAAACGTCGGCTCATCTCGACCAAGCTGCGCAAACAGGGTCGACTTCCATTCTTGCGATGATGTGTGCGCATAGACAGGCGTACCTTGATCACGACGATACCTTCATCGAACCCAACAGCAACTTCGTTGGCATCTCTCCGCAGTGCCACACACCACGCCCGCTCCAGCGCATAACTCAACGTATTCTCCAGCCGATACGTGTTGCTGTTCCAAATCTTGACCGTCCCGTCTTCGCTCCCGCTAATGATGATCGGTAAGTTGGGGTGGAAGACCGCAAAAGAGGGATTGTTGGTATGCCCTTCCATCGTTTGCACGCAGCCCTTGCTCAAGTAATCCCATAATTTGATCGTCTTGTCGTCACCCGTTGTCACGAGATATGGCTTGTCGGGTCCAGGATAGAAGTCGACGTAGTTGACCCCCTTGTCGTGAGCGTCCATCGTGAAGTTGGCAGTCCCAGAACCGAGAGACCACATCTTCACCGTCCGATCGAGACACGCGGACGCAAACGTATTCGCGTCTTTTGGATTGAAAGTGATGTTCATAATGTAGTGTGTATGGCCTTCGTACACCTATCACACCGAGAACCACACAAAAAGTGCATTCGTATCCACATTCAGTGTCTCACAAAATGGGAGGCAGTGACAGACCTGGATGCATTTCCATTGCTTGTCCCAATCCCAAGCTTTGATCGTCATATCGTCGCTACCCGTCAATACGATGCTCGCCGTCGGATGTACCGCAAGACACCGAATATAATCCGGATGCGCCTCAAACGACGTGACTTTCTCGTGCGTATTGTAATTGAACACGCGCAGCTGAAAGTCATCCGAACCAGCGACGAACCAGTTTTTACGGGGGATGAACTTGACGCAACGCACGGGGACGTTGGACACCTCGAACGTCTTCACCAAGGCGCCAGTTTCGTGATTGTAGATGTTTACAGCGCCATTATAAAGGCCAGTGAGTAGCCATGGCTCGGTGGGGTGGAAGTCGGTGCCCTTGACGCGGTCGGAGCGAGAAAATAGCTTGCGCTGGGGATATGGTTGGTAATCGTCTATATTGCAAGAAGATGCAATATACTCACGGACACGTCGAATAGCATTGTTTTTTTGGATGAATGAACCAAAAGATATGGTCCTCGTCGGGAACGCTAGTACTGCAGGAGAGTGTCCGCTGTCTGATTGGACACGTAAACAATCATGGACCTCCCTTTGGGTGGTGTCTTACCCAAAACTAGGATACCCCTTAGTGGCGGGAGACTCAGGCACACGTTCTGACGGATGGCTACCACAGAAAGACCGACAACTCTGTCACGCTGTATTTGTCGGTGAGCTAGACTCAGAGCTTACTACTCCCAACGCGACGGCTCGAGCATGTCGCACGTGCCACGGGGAATATATCTTACTGTACGCTAGTACCAAGCAAAACACCTCTCCCAGTCACCGCCACCGTTACTCCGTGCATACGCCTGGCTCTCCACGAACATACTCAACGTACACAGTCCATCCTCGTCTGCACCACAAAACTCGAGCGGTTGTACCGCATCATTGACCAGCATTCTAACGTACTCCACGTCATCGCTACAATGCAACTTCTCCGTGACCAGCCGTCCAGAAAAGGGGGTCATCCGAGAAATTCGCCATTTTCGCAAAGGGTCTAGCTCATAAGGACTTGGAGCTTCATCGGGACGGAAGAGTCCGAGAGCAGAATAAATGGCGACCATTTGGTTGTCATGCGAGAAATCGGCATAGAAATTACGATCGAGGGGGAAGGTAATTGGGGACGAATCAAGCGTCTGGTTTGTCGACGTGCTGTCTTGGACGGGCTGACCTGTCAATCTGGCGAGTAGCTCGTTGGCATATCCAACACCTTGTACAGGACCAAAGGCGTTTCCGTAACTGTCAAGACGTACTCAGCGATAAGTCCAGCGCAAAGCAGCAATCACCCACCCAGTCTTATGATACTTGAGTAAATCGACGTAGTACTCATACGCTAGCCACTCCTCGATGGTGAACAAACCACAAAACGGGCTGGGGGCCCCATGGAAGAGTGACTCAAAGGCGCATAATGGCATGAGGTCGATGACATCGCCATTGTCCATCTCCGCGCCTGGCACAGCCATGTTTATCCTCTCCACAATGGGCGGGATGAAGATGTCGCGCCAAGCTTTTCCCAGTCTCTTGTCGCTTTTTGCATTGGGACACATCGAATCATCCAGAGTATTATTCGACTTCAGTTAGGGAGTGAGCATTAGTAGCTATGCGGATAGAGGTGCAAGCACTCACACCCGGCTCCTCCGAAATGATGACGGATATGGTTGGTGTGTAAATGTACTCACTTGCAACAGAGAAACCTTCGTTAGACAAGTCAGATCGTCGTCACCAGACATGTGATTAATGCGCACCCTGTGTCCAGTTGGCAGCGGAATCAACGACCCGCACACCTCCCGACGCCCTTATGAAGGGTAATTGATCATCCTTGATCAGGTGCTTGTATCGCAAGTACTGTTGGGTACCCGATTCAAAAGCCCTAAAGGACCGTGGTCATTAAGAGAAACAAGAGTATAACTAAAAAACCTTACTCCTCTGCACCGAGCGGAAGCAAGTCGTTGAGACCCAAATCCCACTCGAACTCTCTCAAAAACTGGTATTCCCATCCAAGGTAAAGCCCCGCATTCAAAAGTTTTTTCAGAGCTTTTTTCATCCGTTTTGAACTCCCACCGGTAGGGTATCTCGTACCATGCCTCTGAAGCTGCAACACTATCACAACAAACTCGAGCCACGAGCCAGGTGACATACCAAATTAGCCTAGATTGACGACATAATGTTCTGAGATCCAAAGACGAGTAAGAACTGCAGAATTATACCTGAACAATCTCGCAGTGGGCAGGCGGTGCCACATACTCTGCAGCCGGGAAGTACGGAGAATGAGCACCCCAAGCTCGCTGTACCTCTTCGGGCAGTCCAAGGTCTGCGTGTGCGATCTTGGGAGTTGGGGTTGAACACCAGTGCCAGCGTCCATGTCGGAGATAGCTTGTCAATAACAGGAATGCGAGCGTGAGCAAAGCAGCTGCGCGCTAAAGGCGCCGTTGGCGATGGTCGTGTTGAGGAAAGTTTACTACCTTGTCATCTTGAAGGGAGATCGGGAGACCGAAGTCATGGCGGGCCATGGTAATCAAGTCGCCCGAGTGTATGCTCAAGAACGTGGATCCACTGGAAGCAGGGCATGCTGTGGGCTATATATATGAATGCGCTTTTGCCGCGTGCCCCAAATCCTTCCAAAATGGAAAAATCCCACTGTTGGAACCGAACATGAGCATGGACTCCCTCTGCTCGGGCACAGCCACTACTCGGATCCAGATATCTATCAATTTGGTTCAATACACCACAAAAATTGACAAACTTAGATATGCTTGTATATAGGCAGGTTTTGTCATATGAAGACTATGAAGACGGTTATGCATGGCTGCAGCCTGCAGGTGCTGGGGAGTATACAATCACTTACAGAAACTCAAATCATCTAACAGATGTAGGAATTAGAATCATTCGCTACGATGCCGCTTACATAAGAACTATACAGTACCTTCCCTTTGTAGTTACTTGTCGTATCGTTGGTCCGTTATCGTAGATAACTGCTGTCGCTCCGTCGCGCTTCGCCAGCAAGTAATGTTCTCGCCGACTACAACTTTCTAACAACAGACTTGTATGCAACAAGTCAAGTCCAGTCAATTTGGTCACATCCAGTTCATATATTTTGTAGCACTGTGGTATATTCCAGGTAGTGATGTTAATGGCCTCAGGCCCTGGCTTACCTTGAAAAATTATTATTAAAACTTTGGAAGGCTCAAAAAAGATACTTACTTTAAGAATCACCTGTAGACTGCATATTAAGAGTTCAAAAACAGAGCATGGTGCCAGCGACACCTAATCATAAATCAGCAAGGTCACATGACACCAATACCACTGGTTCCAATGTACATGCTATTCTTGAAATGTGTAGCACTGGGCTCTGCCAAAGTGCATGGCATGATTGAATCAGACAGTATTTCATGTATGTCATGACCAAGCCCAGTGGCTTCATACCACATTGAAGAGCACATGAAAATCAACCGTACGGAGAGGATGGCCGAATAGCCGAACGTAACAATCTTATCGTATGCACATATCTCCAGTTTTACTCTTCACGCACCAGATGGGGACTTCCCAGAGCCTTGATTACACAGATTCCTGACGTACCATCAAATTGGCGTGTCCAGAGTTGCGGGACTCCGGGACTCCGACTCCAAGCTGACTAGGCATATCACATGTGCGGCTCGTCCCCTTAGTAAGTAAAGGCTTTGAATAACGTATCGTCTTGTCATAATCTGAACAACCAGTTTACACTTATCATCGTGCCTGGGAATTGTGAATGTAGATCTGAGCCTCGATCTCAGGCTATGCGGGCATACGTCGGCGCCGTTGGACGACTTGAGATGCACATAAGGGACAAGATCCTCCCCGTAGTATGGATTATCCGGGACTAAATCATATGTACTATGAATCGCTGTATATGCATCATAGCAACCAGCATCGCTTGTGTGACGCTAGGGTGAGCCCGAAGCGTGCACACTTACAATACGACTTAGGTTGAATATTCGGGGTTAGCTGCTTTGCGATGGCGCTCTTTGACGAAGTATTATTGAATGCCGCACGCCCATTTCGGTCAGAATGTGTTGCTCTAACTATGACGACCTTTCACTGACCATAGCACTGCGTGGGTACGATAGACAAGCAAAGCATTAATTGGTGTCTGGGGGAACTTCAAGATGCTTCAGGGAGTGCCGTAAAATAGTTGTTGTACGTAGGGAGTCCTATTTATAATGCTAAAATGTCTGGTTGAGACAATGAAGAAAGCAATCGAGAGTCTCACTTACATCCTAGTCTCCTTTGTGATCAACTTACACCCGAATGAGTTCACTGCTTCAAACTTGAATTAGATGTAGAAACATTTTGTACACCCTTTTTGCACATCGAGAACTACCTCAACACGTACCAATACTGACAGCACGAAGCCCGTTCATCAGGTCCTGATCAACTTATGGCTGTCACTTTACAGGAGGTATTCTTCCCGGTGCTCACGGCATCAGCTATGACAGTTGACGCGGGTGTAGAAAATGCGGCTGTAGTCGCTAGCTTTACACCAATAAATGGACTGGTAACCATGGTATTCGGAGTGCGTTCATTGTCATGCCCAGGTACGCTGCGGTGTCGACGTCACGCGTTCAAGTTCTACCGGTGTCCACGACAGTTTGTTGAGCGAAAACGCTGTTGACGACAAAGAGATAGGGGGAGTGTGTAACGCTCTTGAAACATATGGTGACGGGTAGGAGATCAACGAGGCGCACAAAAATTGAGACCTGGAAGCAAGGATCGGTTCCTGCTAAGCCTTGGGCTTGAACCATGATGTTACAGTTAACGTTTGAGAGTTCGATTACTGAAAGCGGTGATGTGAATGAATGTAGTCTCCGCAAAGTCTCCGTTCGGTCCGTTGTGGTGACAGCTTGAAGTTGATGAACTTGAAAGCCGAGAACCGAAGATCAATTGATCATCGATCACACCCCAGGCTGTCAATCATTCCGCAGCGCTCCCACGGATTCGGATGTCCCGCTTATGCGTTGTCCCTAGCCCGGTGAGTAGGGCCAACCACTTTTCGAAGACTGCTGATGTTCAAGTTCTTACAACTCGCCTGACGCCCAGTTTTGCGAATTCAGCCAAGCAGTACCGACGTGCCTGTGAAATTGATGACTCCCCGGATGCTTCATGTCATGATGGTATGAACTTCACTTGCACCATATGTAATTGTGATGAGTCGGTACACGCTGTCAATTAGGTTGCTGCCAGTGCTATCTCTTCCTCTTGACGACATTCCTGAATCTGGTTCCACCCGAGAGTGACCACAAAACGATTCCGAGGATTTTCCGTGTGAGCACTCTTCCTACAGAGGGTTTCACTGCAGCAATATTTAAGTAAGTGGCTAGGTGCTCGTATACATTATATCCGATTGCCCCCCCCATTCATTCTCTGACTCATGTCCACCAAATCGTTGAGTTCAGTTAACATTGAAGATGTACTGCCATCTCAGCCTTACCTGGGGTCATTCTCCAAAGAGGAACCCACCGATCCTTACCTCGTCACGATGGACCCTGAAGACAACCCTCAAAACTTACATATTGTCAGGCGCTGGATCATCGTCATTGTCATAAGCTCTGCTGCCTTCTGTGTAACATGGGCATCTGCCATTGTCCGTATTCCAGTTTCTTTGCCGCAATCCCATAACCACTCCTCCACTAGTCTGCCTTTACAGAAATGGGAACTTCTCAGACATTTGGGGTATCAAATGAGGTCTCGATTCTTGCGACAAGTATGTTTACGGTTGGGCTTGGTGCTGGTCCACTTTTTGTCGGCCCCTTATCAGAAGTTTATGGTGCGTTCACGCTCTCGTCGTGTTGTTGGCCTCCTGATGAGCCTTCTCAAGGTCGGATCAAAATATATTGGGTGTCTTATATCTTGTTCTTCGTCTTCACATTCCCGGTAGCATTTGCCCCCGATATCGGTTGGTGATAACGCAGTTTCCGACACAATAATACATTCTGAGTTCTAGACAAACACAGGTGTTCATCTATTCTTCCGATTGGCCATGGGTTTATCTGGTTCCGCAGTGTTGACCGTCGCTGGAGGGAGTGTTAGTGATATGTTCTCCGACCATACGGTAGCCAAGTTGGTTTCATTCTCCTTCTATGCGCTATCCCACTTACCGCGTTCACACAGTCCGATGGCATTTTTTGTCTTGTGAGTGCTTCAATGACATTTGAGCTCATATACTAAATCATGAAACAAGTGCGACGTTTGCCGGTTCTACAGCTTCTGCTGCATTTGGAGGGTGCGTACTATCTTTACCTTCTCGTCTTCAGACATTTGCTTACCCCGTGCTGAGTACAGATTCATTGTCCAAGTGAGTGCGGACGAATCGATACATCTGTCCCTTATAGCCCACCGGCCTTTCATAGAATCTTGAGTGGCGATGGGCGTACTATATTCAACTGTGCTGGACCGCTGTAGAACTCGTGCTCCTAATGCTGGTACGGTATCAGTTTACCACTTTGAGCCAGAATAATAACTTGAATTTCGTTAGCTTGTCCCAGAAACATATGTTCCATCTATCCTGCAGAAAAAGGCTGCTAGGTAAGTCTTACATTAAGGAAAAGACTGCATTCATGCTTGATTACATTAGGTTGCGAAAATCTACCGGAAACGCTCGTTTTCATGCCCCTCTCGACAAATCCACGGACAGCCTAGCCCGTGCTATCGTGATGAGCTGTTACAAACCCTTCGGTGTGTACTGGTTCGCATCAAACTTAGCAGTGTGCACTGCTGAGCCTGCGCCTTAGAGCTTCTACTATTTGATCGGATGGCCCTCTTGTTAGCCACTTGGTATGTCATCTGTCTCAAAAGATATATAGCATCTACTGAGTTTACTTTTAAGGTGTGCATTACTTCTTGGCATTCTTTTTCTCGCGTTTCAGGCGTTCCCTATTATCTTCGGGGTGGTGCATCACTTCGAGGTTGAGCTAGTCGGTCTTAGCTTTCTCGGGATGCTACTGGGCATGCTGTTCGCTCTTTTCTCGCAGCCACTTTGGAACATGTAGGCTCGAATTGCTGTCGGTTTTACCAGCATTGCTCATAAACTGTAGGCATTTTGCGCGGCAAATGGAAAAGTTTAATGGAAACCCGCCTCCAGAAGTTCGGCTTGTCATGGGACAAGTTGGCGCAATCCTCGCTCCAATTAGTGCGTACCTCAAGCAGCCTGTAACTGTAATGCGATATTTCTGACATCAAACCCCAGGTCTTTTTTGGCTCGCCTTCACTACATACCCTCAAGTGCACTGGATTGTGCCAATCATCGCCTCATCACCGTTTGGTGCAGGCCTCTATTTCGCGTTCACATCAACACTTTCATACACTGTTACGGCATACCGCCCTATCGCGGCTACAGCCATGGCGAGCAATGGCACTATGAGATCGCTCTTTGCAGCTGCATTCCCTCTTTTCGCGGGTGCGATGTATGACCGACTCGGAACAGTAGGTGCAACGGCACTTATCGCAGGGCTGACGACGGTCATGGCACCGCTACCGTGGGTATGATCCCCCTCTCAGTGACGTTTGAC
The DNA here is from genome assembly GCA_038094335.1 of Tylopilus aff. striatulus. NCBI lineage: Eukaryota > Fungi > Basidiomycota > Agaricomycetes > Boletales > Boletaceae > Tylopilus > Tylopilus aff. striatulus. Next base: position 23,695 of record JBBPTY010000064.1, on the reverse strand, counting down.
TGAATGCGTTTTCCAGCTTTATATTTTATCATATTGGAGCGCGGCTGCGAGAGAAATCTCGGTTTGCTGCTCACTAATACGGATGTCATCGGCCGGTACCGTTTACTGCTGCGACTTGATTGTCGTGGTTCTCATCTACGTATCCATAACCTAGACACATTTACAAAGCGCTCCCCAGAATTGCTTGATTAAAACCGGTACCCTACGGCGACACTTGCTCGGGCTAGTATGCTATCATTTTATTTAAGACTCCATCTGCCGCTGGGGGCACAATGTATTTGCTTCCCGGACCAATGTTTACGCTGTACCAATGTGCGCATCCCGTGTATTCTTATACACCTCGGATTTACATGAATAAGTATGCATCAACAATTGCAAAGGTATCTCACCCTCATAACTCTATTACGGGAGCGAGCCCGCAACTGCTAAGTCCGCAGTGTCTTGCGTAATGCACCCATCATCCTCAAGTATTCCGAGGCAGACTGGCATACGCCCTTTCCAGAGCGACCAATGAATGGCCGGAGCTTGCCGAGTTGATATCCAGACCTGTAGTCTGCCATGTACTTTGAGACGTTCTGCTCCCCTAGCCTTAGCATGTCCCGGAGTGCCTTCTTTAGCTCCATTGAGTCCTCTGCGTACCCTTTGGATTCCAATAACATAGTGTATAGGCCAACGAAGGTTTGCACGCGTCCCTTGTAAGCAAGAAGATCGGGATGTGTGAAGTACCGGTACGGCTTTCCGACGAAAGCAACTCTGGGATTAACAACAGATTCTGTTGTATCTGCGCTGGACAAATCAAGGCCAACGCGAGGGGAGCGATATACGGTAGGAAGCTGGCGGACAGACGGGCCTCCAGGCGTGGTTTGGAGATACAAGAACGTGCCACGTGGTGATGTTGGAGCGGAAAGTGCAGAAATATCGCCGTTCCAGGTCGTATTCACGAGACGATCGATGGTAGGAGCATCACTGAGACGCAGTATCTCGTCCACGAGGAGGGATGGGCCGCAGATCACTTTATTGTCCGCGCGGAGGCGAACGGTGCGAAAAAGCACGCCGCCTCTTATAGTTATGGGCCTAATAGGTGCTTGACTCGCGATAGGACCGCCAATCGTCAAGTCAAGGCCCTTACGAGTCCCACCTCTGTAGCTACCTGCTGCCGTCACTGGCAAGCCTGGTGCAGATGTGTCAACGCGACGAGGTGAACGATGAAAATACCTATAAAGGGAACGAAGACGCATAAAATGAGTTGTCACTGAAAAACTAACATAGCTCACCACTGTCCGCTTCGTTCCTGCTCCACACTCCCGTGAGTGAACGGGTCCTCATGACAACCCGACTTCTGAAGGTAAAACTCTACTTCTAGAATGTCGAGGTCGGTGCGCGTACCGTCCCGTACGACGGACAAAATCGTGTTGCAGAGCAGTGCCTGAGCAATGGCTGAGAAGCGGTCCGAAATCTCCTCCACTGAGGTCAATGCTGACAAATCAAGTAGAAGAGCAAGGTCCCAGGCTGGACTGTCATCGGCGAGGTCACGCCTGTGCCCGGTGGTGGTGGCGGTGGTGTCTGCAAGTTTCAGGGACTTGGTAGCGTGGTCTGAAGTTGAGTGGTTCAGGAACACTGTGACTTTGGTTTGAAAACAAACACGACATACCTTGGCCTTCGACCACTGTATCCAGCTCATCGCGATTTTGGAGTTTCCTTTTGCTGCCGTTCATCTCAAAGTCTTCAAGCCTTGACCTTGGATGCGGGTTTCTGCCGCAAATGCGGCGCCGATTCAAGTTCGTAAGCGAATTTATATCATTCCCTGTAGCTATTCAATGGTGAGTTGCGCCAGAGCACGTTTGCATGTGATTTGAAAATTCTACCAGTTCCGGCGGCCGCCGACCGTTGGAAATGTGGGGAGTTTCAAGGAGTCTTTTCTATTACGGCGACCCTTCCACCGTGTGGCTTCCTTTCATTCCCTCATCCAACTACGCTGTCGACGGTATTAACTTTCTAATGTCACGGAGTCTCACTTGTATTTCAAGTTAACCCTCAGAGCTACGCATCCTAGATGTCATTCCCAGCGTGGTGATCATGCAATGCGGCGAACACCTTATCAAGTCACTGGTTCGGTACGTCGCTTCGCGCTTAGAATGGTTCCAGCGAGAATTGACAGGGCTATGCAGCGTGTAATCTCCGTTCGCGTCCAGCATGAACTTGAAAATCAACGGGATGCATGGCGTAACGTCCACTCATCCCAACTCAGGTCGATTGCACCAATGTCTTGCGTGACCCTGTGCTCGTTGTTATCCTTGAGGAGTAGCCTGCCGTCAGTATGAGGTGCTCCCCCGCCTTGCCGATGGTCGAAATTGTCTCAGCACGTGTCTGCCTCACCTTCTCCCACCACGCGATTATCAGCCCCCTGCGGTGCGCATCATACCAGCCTCGTGGATCGAGTCTACGTGTCGGCCGGTGCCTCCTGTCTCCTTGCGCATGGTTGACCTCATCGAAACCACCAGGCATGCTTTACACGTATATAGGTAGTAAATGTCGTGGTCGGCTCCCTCGCCGCATCTCTTCTTTGCACTCCCGCCTCGTCTAGTTGCTTGGCTATCCCCTTCGTTCCATTTCCATTCTTCCCTTGAATTTTTACTGTTTTCTCGTCCATGGCGACTCCTCCCACTCCCCAGAGAAAGTCAACCTTCCGTTCGCGTGTCGGGGGGGCAATACGACGGTCATCCACCGCGTTCAGCATCCCAGGTTTGCCGAAACGCGAAAGTTCGTCTACGCCCCCACCTCCTCAAGACTCCGACACTGCATCCATTGCCGGGTCTGTTTCTGGTAAACTTGACCGAGAAGGCTCTACGACGTCCGTCAACAAAATTAACACCTCACCCTCGCCCCCTCCCGTTACTGCTTCGAGCGCACCAAGTCCTATCCCAGAGTCACCTGCCCGCGAGGCTGCTGCATTAGCTGCTGAGCCTCTACTTTCCGCAGTCAAGACCCCGTCCCCTCTTGCAAATGAACTACTCAAGGCTGATACGACGTCCAAACAAGGCCCTACTCCACCCCGATCAGTCTCAGGGACACCACCACCCCCAGCCGCGGGGTCGCTTCCTGCCAAACCCTACACGACCGCTCAACCCCAGACTGCTCAAACAACGCCCGCAGTCGTCGTCGATGTACCAAAAGCTGAGATAGCACCCGTCCTTACTGCTGAACCAGAGGAACTCCCTGCCCCACATCCAGTAGCCCCTCCCGCCCTGTCTTCTCGGCCTCCTTCCAGGTTTGGAACCCCATCACGGCCAACCTTGTCCCTTCCTTCTGCACCCCCTTCGGCAGCTGTTACGCCTGCTGCATTAGCGACGAGTGCAACAAGTTACTTTGGCGACATTCCACGTTCGACGACGCCTGCTGGACTTGACAGCGACCCTGATACCAATGTTTGGGTGGATCATCGTGCTGCAGGCTCCGACAGTGGCTCAGAACGACCGCGGGGACGTGGGTTGACGAACCAGCCTTCCAAGTCATCTCTTCGTCCCCGAGACTCCTCTGTAGCGTCCTCACACGTCGCGCCGCCAATGTCAAGCCGAAATATCAGTCGGAAAGCCAGTGGGGTTATTCAGTCACGCCAGACGGAGTTGGCTGGCGTAACCAACACCTACAGCAGCTCAAGCGATATGGGACTTCCCAAGACGACGAGTCCTCCGTGAGTTTCTTGTGCCATCTTCAAGGGGTTGTGTTGATCATCGCGTTTGTCTGATAGCTCGCAAGATAGCACGAAACCTGTGGCACCACAGGGACAAGCAGTTCCTGTTACGTCTCCTACGGAAACAGTCCATGTCCCTGAGTGAGTAGGACTGACCATATTTCATCATTCGAGTTACTGAAGAATGCTAGTGAAATCGACCCTCGTTCGCCGCGTGACGATTCGCTACTTCCGCAAAGCGAGCCACAGGTTCCCTTACCTACCATGGATGAGGTTATGGCTACCGGGTACGCATCAGCAACTTTCTGGTCTTCAGGCACATTCCAATGAAAATATACTAAGGCCTCGTCGTCCCGGTTCGTCCAGCTTGAACCTTAGCGATAATGGTCGCTATTTCTCGCGAACAACCGAGTAAGTTATTCTGATCAACGGTGTACTCTACGCTGTCTGATGCTTGGTTCCATCTCAGCGAAACACGACCCCTACTCTCCAGGCCTTCGACACCTCCCATCATCACTGCCTCGGGCCAGATCGCACATTCGTACCGGTCTGCAAACCCACCTATGAGCCAGCCTGTTCCACAATGGGCACAGCCGGTCCGATTCGATATCAACGGGTCTGCGCGCAGCTACGCGTATGGCTCTGCTACTCGACCGCATGTCCATCGCGGGTGGATCGAGTTTGCGCTCCCCCACGGAATCCGTTATTATGTCAACGAAGACAGTAAAGCGATCACGGACCTGGATCTTCGGAACTTGACCCGGCTCGACGAGGTCTCGAACACGATAGACACATCTGACGATGTTCCTGATGGTTGCGAGATGTGGATTCGTACGGGAAGCAGCGCAAAGAAGGGCTGGCAGAAACACAAGGCAGGTAGCAACCCTGTCGTCTTGTGGGTGGACCATCGCCACCGTCGGGTTCTCAATGATGTGCCAACGGACGACTCTATCTCGGGAGAGGACGATAGTAAGTCGAGTATGATGCCGTGTTCATCAGTTGAATGCTAACGCGATGAATAGGACTCGATGACGAATACAGATATTGGTCGTTCATCGAGATGCACCCCGCACACGTTCCACGAGGAATCGCAGAAAGTGCACGAAAAGATGCAATCAATGCACTCCATTGGTCATACACTGACCGTCTCCTTGCACACCCTCACTTGCCGCTCTCCCCACCACCCTTCAGCCAAGAGGAGTGCAGAGAACTGTTCGATCTTCTCGATGGTGAGGTCAATTTTCGTCTGCACTCGATTCATGCCTGATTATCATACAGATTCGAAGCACCCAATGAGTCCAGCCTCGACTCGGACGTCGGCGCGCATTCTTTTGCGTGCTGGTAAGTATCTCTGGCTCCCCACAGTCAAGATATCTCACTGCCGTCCCAGTCCACTGGCACCAGGTCAACTTCCGCCCTCATAAGCCATTGCCCCGTGATGTCACATATCATCAGCCTCCGAAAAGCACACCGATCTTGCGTGTGATCCTCGAGTTGTTGGTTGGGACTCTATGTCTCGGAATACCTTTCTTGTTTGTGGATAGGGCAAGATACCATGGACAATTCGACATTGAAGGAACTCATCTCGCTGAGAGTACCACGCCACTCTTTGTCATTGGTGCTTGTGCATGTTTGGTTGTGAGCGTTTTCCAACATTTTATCCGACCTGGTACTTATTACGTCACTACCAAGTCTGCGATCATCCTCAGCGCCTCAGTGACGCTCATGTCTTTCCCTAGTTTGGATAACATCACGAGGATCGGCGGACTGGTCGCCATCACGTGCTCTGTTCTGAGCATGATCTCCTCTTTCGTTTCTATCTTCCGCTACAAGGCCGAGATGGTGCGCGGGAACGGCCCATCTTCAGAAGGTTTCGTGATGCTCTCGGTGAGGAACTGTCTTGTGGTGGGATCGACGTACTGATTCACTGTTGGTCTACAGCGCCGCAGCATTATGCTTTCGATCCCACTCGTCTTCCTCGCCTACTCGGTTGCTGGGTTCGTCACTGGGGTCGTTGTTTACTCTTTCCGGAGTGCTACGATTAACTTGGCAAGTGCTGGCTCACCCGTGGGTGCCAAGTTCGACGAATACACGCGGTTCATGGTCCTTGGTGTCCTTGGCGCGCTCGCGGGCGTGTTGATCGCGTCCACGATGGTGGCACGGAGGTGAGGGATAACACGATGTGAACAGAATATGGATTATGTGTGCACATATATGCGACCGCTCCCCACTTTCCTTTTCCAACTTATGACCCCTGGGAGTAGCTAGAGGCTATCTATTTTTGTGTACATTTTTCTGGAGCCATGTGCATGCGCGCGCGCGCGCAGTGTAACGAACGAATGCAAGCCAAAGTGTGATTTTCTGGAGGCATCCCAGTAGATAGTATCTGGCACTGCTTGATCATGGCGATAAGGCAGTGTCTGTGGGTATTCCTGTCTCGGATGGTTGACCAACGATAAGAGGGATTAACGCGGGAGCATGATGAGCGACACAGCCGGCCAAGGGAGGGGACTGGCCCGGGCTGACGAGGGAGGGTTCATCCGAATGGTCGCATTTTGGCCGGGTACAGAACTTGCGCGGATCCGTATAAGCTCCATTAACGGCAGGGTTTGTGATGACGTTCGCGTCCAAAACAGAGGCGATACGAATGGGTGGCGCTGACGGATATGCCAGGTGGCCGGGATGGTACATAGGTAATATTTTGGCCGTTGGATGTAGTAGAACAGCAGCTTTGCCAGCTCAGAGCCAATGATTAGCCAGATTCAGGGGGGTGAAACCACAATCAACTCCACGGAACTAATCGTGCCATTGGAGATCATGTGGCTGAGCCAGATCCTAAAAAAGAAATGTGCCGAAATGCCGTCCATAAGAGATGTGAAGACAAGCTAGAATGAGTTCATTGACGACTCGATGAGGATATATATATAAACTACTTGGAGTCGACCAGCTCCACCTTTCCCTCCCCCTCTGACATGACTCGGTTGGCTGCTCCGATATCTATAAGTGCCGTCATCGACGACAAGCTCTACATCGGAAAGTACGCTTCTCCTTGTCCGTGTCGCGCTTCAGGCGGTCTCTGACTTCCCTGCCAGTCTCTCGGCGGCCTTGTCGCAGGATATGCGAGGCAAGTTGGGTATCACTCATATGCTCTCCGTCTGCACGGAACATACATTCGACTCTCAGCCCAATTCCATGGTCATTCAGGTGCAGGATTCCGAATATGAGGACCTGCTCATCCATCTCCCCGACGCGTGTCTCTTCATCGAGGCGGCCCTCAGTTGTGGTGGGAAAGTCCTTGTACACTGTGTGATGGGCATCTCCAGGAGTGCTACTGTCGTTTGCGCTTACCGTGAGTGTGGTTTCTCCGTCCATCACTATTCACGCTCCCTTCTCAACCTTCCAAGTCATGGCGTCTCAGCGACTCTCCGTCTCAGCTGCAATACAATGCATTCGAAAACGTGGGCCTTGGGTGCTCCCCCGACTAATTTGAGTTCATACTCACGCGCTCGCTTGATGGCAGGTCGACCTGAAATTCATCCGAACTATGGTTTCGTCAGACAGTTGCACGCATTCTCACAGTGCTGCTACCGGCCGTCATGCACTAACGGCGAATACATCGCTTGGAAACGCAGGCAGAAACGCGAAGTCACGAAATACTTAAACCTCCTCACGGACTGCATCCCTGTCATTCTAGATCAACTATACCTCACGAGGTTCGTCCATGGGATCAGTCGGCTGTTCTTATGAGTGTTTGACATACACACTCTCTAGTGAATTTCCTGGAGATGCTGACGCCGCAGAATCTCTTTTACTGGATCTAGAGACGACACATTTACTTTCGATCTCATCTGCTCAATTTCCCAAACCCAATGTTCCTTCAAGCTTTCAACACTGTTTCATAGATGTTCCCAACCATGCACGAGAAGCTTTGTTGCTTGAGCTGCCTCACGTGTGTCAATTCATAGGCGACGCGATTGCACACAGTGGCAAAGTGCTCGTCCAGTGCCGCGCCGAGGTTAGGGCATGTATTGCAGTCTGTGCTTATCGTGAGAGCATTGCATATGATCTGTGTGGTCTCTCAGCTCATTCCTGTCTAGTCATGGCTTCACGCAACATATCTCCCCATCAGGCATCCTCGATTCTCGAAGCAGGTACGTTCATGTTCCTTCTTATAGGACATTTTTTGAACACTCGAATACAGCCCTTCCACTTTATAACCCTACGACCACATTTTATCGACATCTTGAAGTATTCGCTGCGTGCAATCATTGTCCTACCCGTGACCACCCCATCGTACACGCTTGGCTGGCTGAGCAATCCGGTGGCCCACCCCTCAAACTTCCCACTAAAACACAATTCGTTACGAAGTTGGCCGACATCACCACTAACCCTCCTTCGCTGATGCTCGCAACATCCACCACTTTAACGACCGACACACCTTCACCCAGGTCGCTTGATGCTTTTGATATGACCTCTCTCAATTCAGCATTATCACGATATCACTCGGTGGGTACGATTACATCATGATGCGAGAACTCTGTTGTAGGCCTTGTCCTTCACCACGAACGTTTACTGGCGCTACGTGTAACCTCTGTACTAGTGATTCGTTATACCCCTTCTAGTAGCGTACTTCATCACGTGTAGCCAGTCTCCCCAATCAACAAGGCTTTCCCCACGAGTAGCCTTGTTCCTTTCAGTCCACCACTGGGCGAGCACGACGACGCGAGATCACATTTAATTTGCATCGTCGCTACCAAACGTATCCGAATTGCCGTCGTGTTGCCTCGTGTTCGACCTCGTTCTACTGCCTTCCGCCGACCAAGGTGTACGGTTTTATCCACGCTGCTCGCTCACTTCTTCCAACCACAACTATTCTTGACAACCAATCCCTTCGTAGCTATCTTTCCATCGCACTCATGTCTTCTGCCAAAAGCCCTAACCCATACAATGGCGCACCCCCAAAGTGAGTGTTGCCATTGACAATAATACCTTATCCCTCCCGATTCCCCTCATCGTTTCCTACCTTTCTTTTTACCCCCTCTTCTTTCTTGCATGACAGCATGCTAATATATACCATCTCACCATCCCGATCCGGGATTGATGCTGATGTGCTGGGGGATCAGGTACCTGAACGATTTCAGCAAAGCTCTCGCGAGCGAAGTGCGTATTCTCCTCGCAGAAGTGGGCAAGCTGCGAGATGAGCGTCGACAACTCCAGTTGTGCGTCTCGGTATTTCCTACTATTCGTCTTTCGTTGACACTCACTGCTTTCCCCGTGCGCTACTGGTTGGCCGTCTGATCGCGAGCAGCGAAATCGCTGAACTGATGGCCGTCAAGTCAAAGCATGGTGCAGGTGGTGAATATTCGCCCAATTGGACACCCCCGGTGAGTCGCTCCCTGTCGTCCTGCCTCGCCTTGTTCATCACGATTGCATATTCCTTGCTTATTACACGCCTCCTTATCGATCATCCACCTCCCGTTTTCCTCATGCTCCACTGGCAAACGAACGAACGACCCCTCTAATTTTTTCCTTGCGGTATCTAGCCTCAAGAAGCACCTGCACCACCACCTGCGGCAACCACTCCTCCACCCATCGATGACGGCCCAGCCGTCCAAGCACGACCTGCATGGAAGGTCGTGCATAAATCAACACGACGTGAGAGAGCTCCCAAGAGCCTCCCCGCCCCGGCACCTACGCCTGTGCCGGCAATCGAAGCTCCCAAGCCAAACCTGCCCGCTTGGGCTCAGTGGCGACGTGCGTGGCCGTGTGACGAGTCCCCGTCTTGCATCACTGACGCGTGTCGCGCTTAGCTAATCCTGCTGTTATGCCACCCGTTGCACCTGCACCTGTCGCCTCCCCGCGACCAATGCCCCCCGCTGCGCGTCCTGGCCTCTTTGGTGCGTTTGGTGTTGATTGACTTGTATGTGCTGAGCCGATCGCCGTCCTGAATCAGGCCCACCCACGCCGCCTCCCAAGTAATCCAAGTCTGGCCGTTTGATCGGCCATATCTTGAATTGGTGTGATGTCCTTATCTCGACCCACTTCAAGCCACCCATCATGCATCATCCTCAGCCTGGTCCATATCCTCGATCTGAATTGCTACGTTTGAAATGATCTCGTGTCTTCTTTTTTGCCTTACGGTGCTCAATGTCATACCAAGTGATGTCTCCTTATCGCGATCGCGAAGCAATGTTTTTGTATGTTGTAACTTACGAATCTAAAGAGCGAAAGCGTGTGCATGTACTACGCGTTAGCTAGAAGATCTCTCGCGCTCCGAATCAGGGGCTAAAACGAAGTTTAATCTAGTGGGGGGCTCATCGGTAAACTCGCATTGGTCTGCGTGATGTTGTCCGGCTCACCTCTGAGAGCGTGCTTTCTATTTCCGATGCGACTTCCAGTCGTGCCTTTGCAATGGTACACGCCCTACTGGTATTGCACTGACTCAAGCTGCAGATCCGCTCCGGCATCAAGGAAGGATCATCCAACGTCTCCTTCCTCGGGCATTTCGACACCGCCAGCCTAATGTTAGTAAGGTACTCCGTCGTCCACTGGCCCAAGCAATCCTTCCAAACCCCCACCGTGACACTGCTGCTGTACGGATTGTCGCCGCCCGGGCCTAGGCTATTGCCACACGACCCGCCCTCCTGGAAGAGCACCATGTCGTCCAGCTTGTCCTCGAGCACGCACCGGCACGCATGGCGGTACGCCTCGAGCCGGTGATACGCGATCCCCGCACCTGGGAACCCCAGCACGTCCACGTCCGGCTCCTCCTCCCCGCCCTCGCCGAACATGCGCACGGGGTCGAGACACCCCCGCGCCGCCGCGCGCGCGACCCGCTCCCACCCCATCCGGCACGCAAGGAGGTACACCTGCAGCGGGCGCTCGTCCACGAACTGCGTCTCGACCTGCCGCGCGACCTTGTCGAGCGCCACGGCGAGGTGGTACTTGGAGGCGGCGAGTGCGACGTGGCGTGCGTGTGCGAAGTCGCGGAAGGTCGGGGCGTGGGTGTTGGGGTAGAGGAAGCGGAGGAGGGCGTCGATCGTGTAGCTGTCTTCGGGGACGTCGATGGTGGGGGGGTCGTTGTTGGAAGCGTGGGCGGTTGGGGCGGACGAGGTCGCAGGTGTGGAGGAGGAGGAGGAAGAGGAGGAAGAGGATGGGCCGGAGGGTTGGGGGAGGGAGAACATGCCATGGAAGAAGGGTGAGGAAAGGGTGAGGATGAGCCGGAAGATGCGAAAGTCGACGTGGTCAGATGTGCGGAGGACGATGTCGGCGTTGGCATCGTCAAAGGGGGACTGGGCGATCGTGACATTGTCGGCCATGGTGAGAGCACTGGAAGAGCGACCTGAGCGCTTAAGCTTAAGGATGGAGGCTACCTAAGTGCGACGTCGGTCTCGGTGGAATACACTAATTTCCTATGAGGGCCAGACCAAGTCAAGGTGACGTGTCATTTGATCATGACGCAAGGCCACAGGACCACAGCTCATATGATCAGGGTCATGGCGGTGTCAGATCAAGGCTGTACGTGAGCTTGAACACTACACTACGGCGAGGAACCTCGGCTAGACAGACGAACATGGTGTGACACTATTTGTATACAGTTGCCTACAACGCGCACCACGCGCGTCGCGCATGAACGTCTAAACTAAAATACATGGATGTGAGCGACAATGAGGATGTCGATAGAACGGCGATAGAGTACAGCCCCGTAGATAGCATTATATCTTGCAAGATCCAACAGGTTCCCTTCGTCAGACGTCATGGAGTGAGCACCTGACGAACAGTGTCGAAAACAAATACTGCGAGACTTGCGAATCATGAAGGGGCAAATGACGGTACCCTGAATCCATGCGTGCGCGTCAGTTGACCCGTCGTGCATGCGAAGGAAAGTAATTCACCCATTGCAAGACTCCCCAAACCGGTGCAATACACCGCGATTGGTTCCCCGTCAGACTCACCATCTCGTTGGATGGTGAACCGCACAAACACCAGGTCGCGCATGTGACCCACGCACTCGAAAGGTAGCTTGAGCGTCTCTTGCCACACCGGATTGAATCCATTGTTCTTCACTGCACTCGTACGCAACGATGTAGAGGTGCTCGATTGACTCCAGTCGGGTGTATACATAGACACCTCAACGTAAGGATCAACACGCCTGTCCATGATCTCGCGGCCCATGGCGTCTTTTGGCCAGGGTAACTGCTGTGCAGAAATGACCTGTCATTGCCAACAAGCGGTCACACGAAAAGTCAGCAGGAAGAAAATGCAGAGGCCTACCGTGACTTCCAGATAATGTCGTTTGCGATGATGGAGGTGCTCTTTGTCAGACTTGCGGGAATCTTCCGTCTTGCGGAGAACCTCTGGCTTGAGGACATAACCAGATCTTCCGTTCCTTTGAAACATAGCATGGTTGATCAAAGACCCCAGATCTACCCGAGTCGTCAGTGCAAAGGTGACACGCACAGGCTCTCGGGTTTACATACCGTATGTTTGCCAGTTGATGGCAACCAATTGGGCACCCGTCGCCCAATATCGATGAGGGAGATAGTTAGTTGAGCTTACTCTAGTACCTTTCGGATACGTTCTAACCAAGTGCGTCCTGTTGTGCTTAATCAGGTCGTCCGCACCATGCTTGAGGATCTTGTTAATCGTCGTCTCAGAAAGAGAGAACAGGTGCTCCGGAGCGTAATGTTCCTTCTTGTTAATTCCCCGGCACTTTACGCCAACAGTGTAAACAAGGAGTGCAACGAGAGTGGGCGACATTTTGACTTTATGCTCGTGTTTTAGATCCGATTTACCGTTGTCGAAAACCGAGTTGGAACCCGATGTGCTGGCGAGAGTAGAGACAGATCCCTCAAGAGGTGAAGGACGACCACAAACGCGATCAAAAACATGACGCGCTTTTCGAAGCTCTTCCTTGAACTCTGTTGTTTTCGTCGACGTGACGCTCAGCAAAACGCTGCAACGACTAGATGGTGATGCGACTGGTTTACCTTTGACGGCCTCCACCTCTCGCAGTTTCACCTTGTACAGCTCCTCTTTTTTTTCCTGCAGGACGTCTGAATCCGAGACGGAGGCTTCAGCCGATGAAGAGTCGTTATCGAGCGTGAGGTCCCTTTCGCGAATGGGTTCACTCTCCGAGACATAGAGATTCTTCGCCTTGGGGCAAAGCGGGTCAACAATTACGTGTGAGAGGTCTATCAAGCGGAAGTACAAACCTTTAACAAAATACGGCCCTTCAGGTCTTCGGGACTGGGTAATGGCCCAGACAACGGCTTCCCTTCGAGTGGTGTACTGACTAGCACTTCGCCAAAGACTTCATGCATGATACTGGCAAGCAGCTCTTGTTGGGGAACTGAACAATGAATTTCTGCGGAGATGATTATCGGATAAGGCGAGGTTACAAAAGCATATTTCATGACTGCTTCGCAGACCTCGCGAGCGGACACTTTGGTAGTCAAAGTCTTGCCATGGTATACGACTGGCCCATGCTCTCCATCATAGATGTCCACTGAGATCTAGGATCAGCGTATACAGTGCATGAGCAGAAAACAAACATACGCTCAACACTGCGACAACCACGCAGCAAGGCTCGGATGTAGCCCTCGATGGTACTGTATCCAACAAGTTGATTGCCAACTAGGTATGTATTGTGTGATGAGGATATAAAATAATCTGATAGGGGATGCGTCATTGACTGATAGACTTTTCCGCTTTGGCCTGTAAAAGCCGAGTTGTCGGAGGACAAGAGAAAGGCTGTGAGAGCATCCAAAGACATTGTGAGATTGGCGAGATCTGCAGCGGGCAATGAACTTTGATTGCTAGGTGTGCCTGTGCTATATCGCACGAAAAGACTTTCGAGCTCCTGCAGGGTGAGACTTGACTAGAAGCAGGTCAGCCCCAGTGAGAGAAACAACCTTGGAATACCTACCCGTTGGGTATCTCGCATAAAGCAGTCAAACACGTTAAACGATAACTTTCCGTCGTTCATTGAACACAGCTTCCTGTGTAGTAATTCAATTTCAGGGCGAGCCTTGAGAAGCTTGACGAATATCTGGAAGTCGGTAAAGTCAAGCCAGTGTCGGTTAAGCGAGTCTGCCGCCTAGAGTAATCGTTAGCTAGCTGGCGACGCGATGCAAGCCCACCTTACCACGAATAATCGCAAGAGGTCATCTTGAGACGAGTTGATATTCAATCGTCTACATAATTTTTCCACCTGTTCAAAGGACAGTCGCTGATCGTCTTCTTCCCCTGCCGACTTCCAGCACTGCTTTACCCAGACCGCTTGTCGAATTTCCTCGTTTCCAGGTCCAGTCATGAGCTCCCGCCTTATTGCATAGAGTTTTCTCAGCGTGATGTCCCAAAGCTGGAATGACTCCAACGACGATGCGATCAAATGGAGCGTCTTGTACTGTCCGTCCAACGTATAGATGATGGTGATCCATCTGTCTTCGTATTCGCGTGCGAGTTGAAACTGCTGACGGTAATACCTCGCGTCGGGTCCTGACCTGAGCTCCTTGATGTTCTCGATGGGAACTGTACATGCCATAGGAGGCAAAAGAGAAAATAAAAAAAGGGAACATGAATTCACGAATACACACGACCAAGAATATATATACGCACTGATTCTCAGTTTCTTGGACTCCCAGATGATGCGCCCCTGATCAGCATCGAGCTTGAACAGGTGGCTCTTTTGCTTTTGCGCGGAGACCTTGGTCATGGGAACCCCCTGCTGGAGCAAGGCGGGCACGGGGACGTCTGCGACGACACACGTTGCGTTTTGCTTGTCTACAGCGTCGGCCTGCATGGCGAGGTCGTGCTCGCGTACATACACACTAGCGCAGTCGTCGTTGGCAGATGTAAAGCCGAGGCCACGTGCATGAGCGGTAAGTCGAGAAACCGAGGGACATCCGCTGTCATCCCGGGTAATGGGCGGTTTCCTAATCCAGATATCGCCTTCATGCTTACTCGGTCGCGCCATTAAGCTCATGCTGCGCGCGCGACGCAGTGAATCTGATATAGTGCGTCCCGTTGTCGCTGCAACTCGAGAGATACCATGCGATATAGCCTGATTGAGGTTGCGGCGAGAGTCACCGCCCACAACCACGGACGTCTCTCGTATCATAAGGGAATTCCCATGACCATTCAATAGGAAAGGAGCAAATCGGAGGGCGGAGACGGAAAAGCTGTCCTTCAACGATACTTCAGGACGATTTGTCATAGTGCTGGATAGAGAGAGTGGGGTTGTTCGTGAATCTCGGAGGGGGGAGGGCATTTATTTGAGCCCCAGGCCCGGTATACGGGGGTGCTCACTGAACGTGTAATTCTGACCCGAAGGAACATGAACACAGAAGGCACAAACGCGACAGCAACTAGGGTCCCAAGAATATGGGGTGCTCTTGTGGTTCCGACCTTCTCGAGGGGCCCAGGGTGGACGATTATGAATCAGCGTGCCTCCTACCACAGGAACGTTCTAGGCATGTGGGTGACACTCCACCGATAGCCGTTGGCCATAATATAAAATTGACCGGCAAAACACCGCGGGGGCGAATAATACGCGCGATGGAATAAGCTATTTCAAGCTCGGCGCAAGAGCAGTAATAACACAACAAATCAGGGTAAGGTATTCCAGGCTAGAAAGTCGAGAAATAAATAAATGTAGCCAAAGCGCCCGTGCTTAGCGGGTATCTACGTATACTTCTGCCATCCAATGGTCGTCAGAAGCGTTCCAGAGTGCAATGAGCACCAAACGCTCAAAGACTATACCTCCATTGTCGCGACTCCCTAGCCGCCAGGAGGTAGCGCCGGAAGGTGCTTGAGTGGCCATTTGCTAACCCAGTGGCGATAGAGATGAATAACCGGACGCGAGCAAGGAGTGATAAGGACTTACGGATACATAGGAGGAAAAGGCATCGGCGATCTGAGCAGCAAGGAGTCCACGCGTCACTGGGCTGGCGGACGAAAATAAGTCGAGCGAATGGGTCCAATGCACGTGATCGTAGCCTGGCCACTGGAGTAACCATCATGTCGGCGTCAGAAGGAAGCAAACTTAGAACTCAAACACGCACCGAAATTCTCAAAGTAACCTGGCGGATCCCGACAGAATCGGACATCAGGTATCCTACGGGCTCGTTGGCATTCACGATCATGCGCTCCAAGGCACCGCCAGATCGAACTACCAGTTCTCGCATGGGTATCCCGAGGCCACGCGAAGGAGCCCCGATTAGCTCGAATATGATGGGCACACGTATACTAGTCCGGCGCGACGAAGTGGTCGATGGAGGATTCTGTGGGACGCGCTTGAAGGATGACGGAAGCGACGTAGGAAAGGGAGGGTCTAATTTCGGATTGGCATGACACAAGCTAGAGTACTGGGAGTGGAACTCTGAGGGCACAGGAGCGTGGAGAGGGTTAAGGTAATGCGACATGTTGGAAATGAGGAACGGCGATGAGTGCTTGGCGGTATGGCGATAGTGTCGGGGCTCACCATGTCTTTATACCTTGCAATCTGACAGCTCGAGGAGGAGGTGAAGAGCTCGTCACAAAGGATGCCAGGCAAACGACTGGTTCGAATGCGATAGTACAGGCTGAAAGAAGCATTCACGCGACTGCTAGTCAAATTGCCGTCGGCGAACTCAGCTTGCAGGCCGCGTCGTGATTGCGTCATAGGTGGTTTCTACGTTTTATGTGATTGTGATTATGGAGGATGAGGATGTTCTTTGTTCGTGCTCGTCTGAGCTTTCCATCTGACATCACCTGTACCTGTTGAATGAGCGTGGGAGATTTGATGTGACTGAATCGAGGGTGGTGGGGTGGTGAGAGGTGAGTCACTCACTCACTTAGACTTGACTATCGGTCTCGCCCACATTGGACGTGCAACTTGGGGAACTGGTGGTAGGCGGTCAGACACAGCGGCGAGGAGAGTGAGTGCAAAGAATATTCCGCGGTGTAGGCATGTCGTGCCGTTGTCCGAGTCTGAAACTGCATTTTTCGTAGCGGTGCCTATGTGATTTGAACGAGGGCGACTCAGACTCTTGCAGGGCGGCACGTGTACGTAAAACACCAACGGACGATCTCGATCGCGACTCGGACAGCGACACCCTTGATCATTTCACAAAGGATGGTCGATGACCTCACTTACATTCGATTGTCTGAGCGATGATGACGATTATGCGCCTGACGGACATGCTAGTCACCGCTTGATGTGAGCTTGGCGGAACACCAGAGCACACTAGTAGCAGCAGCGAGTCACGGTAATTTTGGAACACCCCTGCGATGGCGTGGGACTGGGCCACTGAGTTCGCCAGCGTCCAAACACTGTTTTTCGACCACTTGTTGATACATATATCTCAGCCCAAATTCACCTATCAGGTGTATTTTGGGCGATCACGATAAAAGTTTGCTTGTCGAAACAGCCACCGTGTATATTCTCAATCTAAGTCAACGATGAACAGTATAAATGCTAAGGACTTCGATATCGCAAGAGATCGATTTCTGCAGGACATTCAGTTCTGATAATAAACGTGTTAAGACATCATGCCAATGATTACAACTATCCCGCTCCTTTTGGTTGCTCTCCAAGCTTGCGAACTTGTTCTACATTATAAGACCAACCCAACGACCTCATCAATGAACTCGGGGCATGCGCTGAGAAAATGTTTCCTGTGCTGGAGCAAATCTCACTCCTTATTAGCGTAACATTGGTACGCAGACAGATTTGTTACAGAAGCCACACCCTAGAGGACATTCCATATAAATATAAGTACCATTCGAACTGTGAAGGAATTATTTACCTTGTAGGTCATGAAGACTATAACTGTCTATTAAGCTCCGTGCTTAAGCGAGAGAAGAATGTACTCACAATTGTTAGGGTCGTATTTCTGCTTGATTGCTGCCAGTTCTGCATACTTGTAGCCAAAAAAGGCTAGTGTTAACAATCAGTAAGCCTACTGTTATCAGGAGAAAATTGCCTCGTGGTACCTTCATGCCAGTTTTCTTCAAATGGGTTCCCTTCATTTTGATAGCTACTTTTGATTCCCAAAGTGGTCAACGGCAAGACAGCATCGTGAATAGCCTTCTTTATCTTCTTGTTCATCACCGCGTCGATCCCGAGTGTCCATGGCCTACACGGCGATGAGCATTGTCATTTGGGCTACAGCGTTGAAGATGTTGAGCCACTTACACGCCATAGTTGACATGCCATGCGGCTGAGTACATTCCGGGGTTCGCACCCGTATTGTTCACTAATTCGGCCGTGCCCGCAGGCATGTATCCTAATATCACAATCGGGGCATTGCCAAACAGGCCATCCCTCTTGGATTTCGAGCTAGCTCGGAGTGGCTCGTTCACGATCTGTAGTCCTCTCCAGACCGCTTGGGAAACGGCTATGATGGAAGAGTGGTTAGATGGGTCGATGTAGGACTGGGGGATGAGACGGGATGAGAGTTGGTACGAGGCACCGTATTGTAAGAACGATTCATAAAGCGGCCCCAAATACTTCCCGATGGCGGCACTGATCGTGGGAAACATCGACGCCGAGGTCTTATTCGACACAACAGTGTAGTCAGAGGAAAGATTCTTGATCTCCTCAAAGAAGGGATAGAGGGCGGATACGTCAGCGGTGCTGGTGGGCCAGAAAATCAGCTGCGGGGCGGTGTGATCAACGGACTGGAAGATAAATAAGGAGGGTTACATACGAGAGTATACTTGTTTTCAAACAAAAGGGAGCTGATTGCGATACCAGTGTTGATCCAGCCGTTCTGATACTTAGCCAATAGGCTGAGAAAATCGATACCGAGAGCAGTCGCATTCTTGGATGCGCTGGGTACAACAGAAAGGATAGAAGCTCCGATTGCAACAGGTGGGTATACCCGAACCGTGGCAGAGGCTACCGAAATCAGAATGACAGCCAAAGGACGACATAGATGTTACGCACTAACAATGCCCCAGTTACCGCCGCCGCCCCCACGGAGAGCCCAAAATAAATCTGAATTCTGGACTTCATTCGCTATTCTGATTCGTCCGTCTGCGGTAACAACCTTGGAAACAACTTGGCCTAGTGGGACCTACAATCGAGGCCAGGCTCACCTCAAATTCAAGAGCGTTGTCTGCCTGCCTCCAGAGTGCTCAGCTAAGTTGATACTGCTGCTTAATGTATTACCTACAGCGAGTCCGTACGCAGGGGTCAACCTAGACAAAGATCAGTGACCATCAGTAGCCGTGCCGCTCACAGGAGAATACTGCTCACACTCCATGTCCACCCCCCTGGATGTAACCCCCTGCTGAGCTCGGAGGTGAATAACGGCCGGAGAAGTGGATGGAAGATCGCTCACCAGCTCCAACAGTCAAACAAGCTCCAACCACTGGGGTGAACTTGTGGGCCTCCGCATATTCGTAAACTACATGGTGCGTCGTTTTCATACTTTTGCGTAAAACATTCGAGCTGCTCACTGTCATATATCTGAGCGCCGGCGCCCATAGTCAATGCAGGGACCGGAGTGGCACTCGAGCCTTGCGGAACGAATTGCGGCACGTAATTAAGACTATCCAGTTGATGGGTGTTCACCTGAAGTGCAGATGGGGCAGCTGAACGCCCTTGCATGTCATGACCTAGGTGTTTCAGGTGAAAGGAAGGTACGCCAAGGAAGAAGAAAACAAACCTGTATTCTTTACCACAAGTTGCACGTTATGAGCAGTTGCCCAAAGGACGATCGTACTCGCGTCCCGTGCATCTCGAATTGAGATGCTGTAAGGCGGAGTCGATCCTTGGTAGCATACTTCACCGCTGATAGGCTGGGGGTCGCTGTAGTTCAGAGCGCAGCCTTGATCGTGACCGCACGCTTCCCAGTTCGTCCATAAAAGTGCCGCAGGAATTTCTTCACGCTAAGACGGCCCGATTGTCAGATTTCTATCCATGTGGACGACATACAATGCAGACGTACTTCGGTGTCGTTACTGTATCGTGCAAGCACCGACTGACACTCCTCCAGATCGTACAGCGGGTCGGAGGTGTAACAGACAGCTGCCCATGGCCGGAGGACTTGAAGACGTCCATCAACCGATCGGTTTAACGCGGCCCATTCAAAATTGCTTGGCCAGTCGTCGTGGAAGAGAGAGGCAAAAGTCGGGATGGCGTACGGTGGTGGTAGCGTCTGCGGTGCAGAGGTGGTAAATAAGAGGGCCTCGCGTATAAATCTTGCTATCATAATTGTTCACTCGGTTGCAAGGCGTTGCGCATAAATATGCGACTATCCAGGTTCGTATAAGCGATTAAATCATTTTCCCCTCGGATACAGAGGTACTAGGCCCAGGGGGGCTAGACTGGCCGTCATCGCTTGAAATGAAGCGAACCGCCACAAGGCAGGACTGACTCAGTGACTGCTCGGGAAAAACGAAACCCAGCCTCATTACGACGTACATGACAAGGGCCCATTCTTCAGGGGTGATTATCACGGCATCTTGAGCATCCGGCTTGAAGTCGGAGTCATATGACAGGTAGAGACTTCCCTCAACTGTACGAACATATGTTTTTACAAATGAGTACAATATTGCTGGTGGGAGAAATAGAGAGGTGCTGCTTTACAACGATAGGTGTCGGTGAAGGAGGAACAACGAATTGTGAAACACTTACTAGGGCTGAGGTGCCCCTTTCATTGCGAGTGTCCCTCAGGTTTCCGACCCTGGCGCTCGGTGCCTTTGGGTCCCTCCCCAATGTTACTCATCTCCGGATTCTTGCCCTCCGTGTACCTCGGCTTTTCATCCGATCCGATAGGAACCTCAGTGCGATCACGATACTCCACCGTCTTTGCACCTATGCGGCTCCACGGCCCGGCGGGTGGTTCGTAGGCGCTCTCAGCAGCGTCTGAGCTTGCGTCCACCTTGTAGATGGAATCAGTTGGTGGGGGTGAGTCGTCACCATCCACAAAGTAGCTCTCTATACCGTGCGAGACAGGGTTCGACTGATCATGATGTTGTCGACGTATGGTGCTTCCGTAGATGTTATACGGCAGGTTTCTGAGGCTTTGCACCGCTGGGCAGACAGATACGAGTCGGCGAGGCAACAACATGGAGGCGTGCTTAGAAATGATCGGATAGGAGAGGAAGCAGTAGATATTGCAATAAGCCAAGATGACATCATTGTTAGCCGCTGGTCCAAGTGGTAAGTAAATCATAGGTAAACATGCCGATCGAGTGATAACTCTACTATTCGGCTGCCTTCTTCTTCTTATCTTCCACTATTTCCACGTTATCTGCAGGAATCCCCTTGAAAATGCCTGTCTTGTTCTCGATCAGTTCCAGAACCTCATCGGCCACATCTCCTTGAACGACGATCTCGTCTTGTCCTTGTGCGTTCTTCGTGACTGATGCGCCTGTTGCAAACTTCTGGGCGAGGAACTTGGCCGCCTTTTTCAATTCAACGTCTATCAGGCGCGTGATAAGTTTATTGATAAGGTCATCCCTTGCGAAGGTACGGCACACGACGAACCAAAGACTTCAAGGCCATGGATAGCCGTGACAAATTTGCGTTTGTTCCTTTCCACGCGCTTGATCGTGACTTGCGAAGACTGTCGATAACGGATTGAATGAGCAGGTACGTATGGTGAAATGAAGATGTACCATCTTCTTCTTGAGGGCAGCATCTGCCTTGGCCTCCGCCTTTGCTTCTTTCTTTGCAGCATCCTCTTCCAACTTAGCCTGAGCTTCCAAGCTGAGTGTCCCGAGTTTCGACTGGAGAGCCTCTAATGGAAAAGAACATCAAGATTTTCATCACGTAACAATCAGAATACAGCTTGCCCTCTGAGTAGTACTTCTCGTATAACGGCGGATTAGTCTCATTCAGCCATTCCTTGCATTTGGTTAGACTCGACCCGAATTCGCAGTATTCTGGGGGAAACGTGCAAACTAGGTCGAGAAGGGGAGTTCAGGAGGAAATCTAGAAGAAGGAAGTTGTCATACTCTCGCAGTAGAGAACCTGAACAGGCTGGATAATTTGAGGGTCTTGTTCAAGTTGCTGGTCCGTCAAAGACATGATCAGATCGCAACCACGTGATTGACGCCCTCACGTTCGCTCAAATACACCCATTCAACAGTCCTTATCATCGTCGTGTCGTGTCCGTTTTTTGAACCATCCGGAACTCTCGCGCTTGAATCAAGATGAACAACGAAACATGGTTGTTTCGCGGATACGTTTGTTGAAACATTGAAGACGAAGATGAAATTCCTGCTATCATAAGACGCCGGGTGTCGCACGTCGCCAATTCCTTCATGTCGATATGGGAGAATCGTGCTGTATAATTGGCCTTGTCTAGTCTACATGACTCGGACCACCCTTCGCATCGTTCACGTCTGCAATTCGTACAAGGGACACCGACAGGAATAACGCTCGTCGACGGGTATATGACGACGCAAAGGGGTGCATGCCACGTGTGCATTTATAATTGTTCGTTTTGACCGTCCATCATGGCGCTGACAGGCGCTGCAGCAAATGAGTACCGGTGAGACTCGGTGGATGCGATATCGCATGATAATCTGGTGCCGCTGTTATGCGTCATTGCCGGCAGCGAGTCAAATTGCCAGCGGGCTCTTGGCAGGAGAAGGGAAACAATTGTGCACTTACAAATGAGCTACGCTTGACAAGCGAGACGCGATCGCCCTGGCGATCCAAGTTTTATATATGTATAGACAGTAAGTACATTTATGTCGTTGTGACTCTAAAGTGGTATAATGCCAAGCACGTTGTTTCAGCCGTTGGCTTAGCGTCAGAGCTTTAGTCTGACATACGGTCTGTACACACAGGTTGACAAGATACACGAATGGCTCGTAAGCACGAACCGAGTTATCGGAACTCCAGGGCTCGCTTACAATTCTGCATTCATGACGTTGACACCATGCTCGCCTATCTCCTGTCATGCAACCGCCGCCGGGCTCGCCTTCACTGGGTGTGGATTTGTGAATATGTCCGCCAAAGGGAACCCGAACTTGAGCCACAGTCCTAAACGACAAGCTCTCTGGCTCGAGCGTTGGTCTTCAATGCCTCAGTTGGGTACAACGCTTGGACTGCTCGGCAGTGAGGTTCAGACAACTTTCTACAGCCCTCGACTCACATGGGGTCTAAACAAGTGCAAGTGTGACCAAAAAAATGTATACAAAGGCAATGCCAATCATGCCAACCGCAGGATGCCCAACATAATTGGCAGTACAGGTAATAATGACTACGACAGACACTGACATCCAGAAACTGGACGTCATCAATAGTTTGCGTCAATCGAACGCCCTATAATATCCAAGCCCAAAGGGTAGATATCAGCATAACTGGCATTTGAAGTGCGTTGCAAGGCAACTGCGACCGCTCTGAGGTAATCCCAGCAATTTGAACCTTGAATCGTGCTTGTTACGAAGTTGGCTTATGGCTTTCCAGAGTTGCCTACCATGAGCGGAAAATAGTATGACGTTGGGGATAAGTCAAGTGAAACAAAGAAGCCAATGCACAGAACGATCCACATACGACGGCGCGCACAAGTGTGCCTGAAAGGGAACATTATAAGCCTCTTTGCTGTACGTACAAGCATGACCGTACAGTTCTCTGAAATCCCAGCATTTCTTGAGAACCGTTTGCTGAAGACGTCTTCATCTCTTCCATCTCGAGGGTCTCTATCTCCGTGGTAGCTGATATCGGCGCATTACAGTGGCAGGTTACACATCAAGGGAAGAGCTCAATTCACTAAGACTTTTCTGGCTTTGTCATCCTTTCCTTGCGCGACGCACCACAGCGGGGACTCTAGAATAAACCACACGAGGACCATTACAAGTATAGATGGAAGGCCCTGTGATGCCATCGGGAGTCTCCGATGGATGGTCGAGCCATCCTTCGCATACGCTATTCCATACTCTACCCAAGTTGAGATGGCTCAATCACATACTTGTTCCCAAGAAAAAACACGACTGGCACGAGCCGAACACGATACCCCGCCATGTAGGGTGAGTCACCTCTATTCTAAATGAACTAAT
>JBBPTY010000063.1:0-36786 GCA_038094335.1 Tylopilus aff. striatulus | reverse complement strand
GACGGAGCCTGAAGTGGTATAACCGGGGACGGATTGCTGGATTGGGTCTCTTCCAATATTCATTCAAGTGGGGCCTAGGCACAATCTGGAATGGAAGAAATCCCCTTAGCCCCGACCCTGGTCCTTATTTCATCGTGCGTACTCGTGAGGCGTGACAGGTGGCGACTTCGAAGCGCGGTGACCACGTACCAGTGCATTACTGCATCATGAGACGTGGGTGGAGACCCGTTCAATTGAAAGGGGCCCCGAGGAAACCGTCGTCCAAACGCCGCAGCTTGAGATAGCATGCCTTTGCCTTACCTGTATGCCTCCTAGAGGAGCCCGGTGAACTGCGAGGTCACTGTCGTTTGAGCACCGCGCTACGTGCTTCGCTCGCCCTCGTTCAAGTTACCACGTAGCTTAGTTACTTTCCTTCCTTTGTACAGATCATGCCTTCAATACTAGCCACTCTACGTATCTAAAGGCCGCGTCGTATCTCGGATCAGGAAACGTCATCTTACTCCATCTTTTGTTGATTTGATTTCATTCCCTTTCGAGCTCGTACGGCATAGATCGATAGCTCGCTCTCAGCAACTTTGGTTATCCTACATCACAAGTCCAAGTTGAATCAGCAAAGTGTCTACCAAAGCCTATATAAATCGCACGATGACTCGAGTTAATAGTAGGTGTCCATGTTGCCTGAGTCGGTCGAGAACCTGCAGGACAAAACTGTGACAGTACTACCAGTCCTGTGGCAAGTAGGCAACATGCGACCATGCAAATGCTGAAAACAAACAAGATAGAGCACATGAATTGACGCACGCTTTCAAGTAATGACCAAAAGCTTGGTTGACCATTGGTCAGACGAATTACACCCAAAACATGAAAAGCACGTTATCCACAGATTTTTTTCGAACGCATAAACTTGGATATTCTACAGTTAGTATATGACGAATTCTGATTTGGGCTGTTACACTGAATGGAGAGGCTCTCTGTTAATCACTTGGGTGAATATCTCGAGGGATGCAGCTGGTTGGAACGCAGGCTAAAGATCTCGTGTTCAGTAGATGCGATTCTCCAACTTTGGGACATACCACTTTATGACCAGCAGCATAGACCCTCCTATGTTGAATTCAAAGCATTACTTTAGGTATACTACGAGGAAGAAAAAACGTACGCAAAGGAGAAGTTGTTGACATTCGCGACGGCAGCAATTGGCTTACCATCAAGTGTAATATTGGTGAGCGGGGTGTTGTGGAGCGTTTCATTGCCGCACCAATCCATGGCAAGGACGCAGGCATAATCCTGTATGGCAGGGATCGGTAAATGGCACATAATCTAGGCTTGAAAACGTACACCAAGCCAGTTACAGCTATGTGAAATGACGATCATCCGTCAGGAGACAGTAAAAATGCTTTCGAGCGTAACTCACTTGATATCTGCGTCGCCAGCCTAGCGCGAACAGTGTCAACAAGAAAGCGGACTTTTACTAATTCACGTACCCATATTAGCATCCTCAAACCAGAGTTCGCAAGCTTGGAGAGCTGAGGTAGCATGGTCCGCTCGTCCTAGACCATATACATGAGTCTCCATGCACCATCGACATCGCGAGATAGACGGCACACACATCCACAGCCTCCGTAAACAGATGATTTGGAACATCGCCACATTCTTGGTAGGTAGCATTAGCACCGATTTTACTCAGAACTTCTGGCTTTTGCAGGTAGTTCAGGTAGTAGTCCGGCGGGAACAACGCCGAGGAGTTTTGGCGGAGATCGTTGACGTCTCGGTTTCCAATTGCAGGATCCGACACATTACTGGACTTTTGGGTTGATGTTAATTATGTACTAGCGCATGAATGGCGTACACACACAGTAATCATCTGCCAGTTCACAGATTTCATTGGACTCCGCAGAGTTCCCCGCGGCGTAGCATTTTTTCTGTTGGGCGATGCATCCGTTGGGACCGTAGAGGGCATTAGAGATGTTCTTCAAAACATCATCGGGTTGCAGTTGACCATATCCCGGGGCGTAAGTTGCAAAGGTATAGTAAGAGGTATATTGTATCAACGCATCGTACCAACCGCTATAATGATCATTACATGACTGATGACGCATGGTTACTCGGAAATAACTTACTTGTTGATCATCAGGGCACTAACAACGACAGGCTCTCCCTCAATCGCGCCGCTGGCAATCAGTGCATTCTGTTCATCGAAATAGGTCACGAAACCTGGTCCATAGTGGCCACCGTAGCTCTCCGTCGCGAAAATAAATCTAAATGTTTGCTCTGATCTGAATATGATGTCGCGAAAAGGGGATGTCTGTGACACATACTCGCGACTAGCATACTTCGAGAAGAGTTTGCTCTCAAAAAGTATTTGGAATGCTTTCCATACAAAAGGTGCAGCAGTTTGTGTGCTGTTGACGGTATCCGTTCCATACGAGAATCCAGTGCCAATTGGTTGATCAATGTAGATCACTAGATCACGCGTGAGACGCTACTCGACCACCTTTGTGAAGCACCTACTATTGCTTACGCTGTTCCAACTACCCCGACGAGTCAAATCGTCATCCATTCATGATCGGATATAGTCTTACCTGTAGGGATTGAGACGTGTCGAGTTCCCATCGGCATTAACCAAGCATGGCCCATGTTCTTCGGAAAACATTGCAGGAAGTCACGCTGTTCACAACGCGTAGCAGCTCACCTTGGAAAAGTCCAATCATAGAGGAACACCCCGGACCACCATTCAACCTGTGGCGTCATATAATCAGCTTCCCGCTCGTGCGAAGGCACCCATGAACCTACCAGAGCGTGAACGGTGCAGTGTCAGGTGAATGGCGAGCCTCGAAGAACCAAAACCACTGTCACGGTAGAGTGTTAACGGCAATCTCGCTCCACGAATTGCCATTGGCGCTGACCATTGACATGTTCGTTCCAACCTCAACGTATCCTGAATACTGGGTAACACCGGGTGTCGTTTCACAGATGCCAGAATTTGCGACATAGCGAAGGTGGGTATCCTTTTGAATCTGGGAGTGAAATAGTGTCGATCTGAAATCTTGAGGGTGCAAAGCGTGAACCGAAGATGCCACTACAGCACCAAGCGTGGCAGCCAACGAAAGGAAGGTTTGGAAGTGCATTTTTACGCGGAAACTGGGATGTGGTGCACGATAAGCGAAAGACAGTGACTCGAGCACGGCAGCATGGCGGCTTAAGAATGGCGGCGAACAATAAGGGTGATTCTCTGAATACCGTCCCTTTCTATATGGATGCAGCCATTTCGCGTAACGGGGCGCCAGTTGGGTTGCTAATTAACCTCGCGGTGATATAGAAGCCTGGACAATTGTGCCCTCTTCGGCACAACGCATGTCGTCTCGGTGCAGTTCGGCACTTTGGCATGCTGTTTAGGAGAAATGGGTTTTTCGGTCTTCAGCCCCAGTGAGATTAGCGTGCATGGTTTGTATGTACTTGTATGTGACCTTTGCCCTCATGCGCAAGCATAGCATTTCCGATAATGCGCATGATCTTGCCCCGGAGACACCGCACCCACAATGGTGGTAGACTGAGGTGCCAGCTAGCACTCCTGCCCTACTATTCGATTTGGAGCAGGTAGGCACCCTGAACTCTGGTTCTCTTTGTCGGTTGAACAACGCTTGGCAACCTAGTTCACCTCGAGCCAGAGCCGAGCGTGATACCACAGGCCAAGACTGACCATCCTGCTATTCCTTCGACGACACCCAGACCGTCTAACGAGGCGCCTGACTCAAAGCCAAATCCTGAAACGAAACGACAGGAGACTCTTGGAGAGTAGTTCCGAGAAATGGCAACCATCGGGGATCTCCTCAGACTGTTACACCACTAGCGAAGGCACCCCCTTCAGATGTAACGGTGTGCCATGATCAATGGAGACAGGTGGGTTCGCCTCCCTTTTTTTGGAGTCGAGTGAAATACGGATGACTAGCTGCCTGACTTACGGTCTGATTACTGCCCCGAGAATAACGAAACCCAAAGTCCTCGGGAGCTCAGCGACGCGTTGGGGTGAGGCACGACAAGCCGTCTGAAGCCGGGCCAAAGCGGGGGCTTTTGAGCCGAGCCGGGCCGTGCACAACACTAGTCTCGCGGCAAGTACGCAGCATGCGGCCATGCAAATGCTGAAAACAAACAAGATGGAGCACATGAATTGACGCACGTTTTCGAGTAATGACCAAAAGCTTGGTTGACCGTTGGTCAGAAGAATTACACCCAAAACATGAAAAGCACATTATCCACAGATTTTTTTCGAGTGTATGAGCTTGGATATTCTACAGTCAGTATACGACGAATGCTAATCTGGGCCGTTACACTGAATGGAGAGACTCTTTGTTAATCACTTGGGTGAATATCTCGAGGGATGCAGCTGGTTGGAACGCAGGCTAAAGATATTGTGTTTAGTAGATGCAATTCTCCAACTTTGGGACATACCACTTCATGACCAGCAGCAAAGACCCTCCTATGTTGTAATTCAAAGCGTTACTTTAGGTATATTACGAGGAAGAAAAAACGTACGCAAAGGAGAAATTGTCGACATTCGCGACGGCAGCAATTGGCTTACCATCAAGTGTAATGTTGGTGAGTGGGGTGTTGTGAAGCGTTTCGTTGCCGCACCAATCCATGGCAAGGACGGAGGCGTAACCCTGTACGGCAGGGATCGGTAAATGGCACATAAACTAGGCTTGAAAACGTACACCAAGCCAGTTACAGCTATGTGAAATGACGACCACCCGTCAGGAGACAGTAAAAATGCTTTCGAGCGTAACTCACTTGATATCTGCGTCGCCAGCCTAGCGCGAACAGTGTCAACAAGAAAGCGGACTTTTACTAATTCACGTACCCATATCAGAATCCTCAAACCAGAGTTCGCAAGCTTGGAGAGCTGAGGTAGCCAGGTCCGCGCGTCCTAGACCATACACATGAGCTTCCATGCGCTATCGGCATCGAAAGGTAGACAGCACACACGTCTCCAGTCTTCGCAAACAGTTGATATGCAACATCGGCACATTCTTGGTAAGTAGCATTAGCACCGATTTTACTCAGAACTTCTGGCTTTTGCAGGTAGTTCAGGTAGTAGTCCGGCGGGAACAACGCCGAGGAGTTTTGGCGGAGATCATTGATGTCTCGGTTTCCAACTGCAGGATCCGACACATTACTGGACTTTTGGGTTGATGTTAATTATGTACTAGCGCATGAATGGCGTACGCACACAGTAATCATCTGCCAGTTCACAGATTTCATTGGACTCTGTAGAGTTTCCCGCGGCGTAGCATTTTTTCTCTTGTGCAAGGCATCCGTTGGGACCGTAGAGGGCATTAGAGATGTTCTTCAAAACATCATCAGGTTGCAGTTGACCGTATCCCGGGGCGTAAGTCGCAAAGGTATAGTAAGAGGTATATTGTATCAACGCATCGTACCAACCGCTACAATGATCATTATGACTGATCACATATAGTCACTCGGAAATAACTTACTTGTTGATCATCAGGGCACTAACAACGACAGGCTCTCCCTCAATCGCGCCGCTAGCAATCAGTGCATTCTGTTCATCGAAATAGGTCACGAAACTTGGTCCATAGTGGCCACCATAGCTCTCCGTCGTAAAAATAAAGCTAAATATTTGTTCTGAATATGGACGAAAAGGGGATGTCTGTGGCACATACTCGCGACTAGCATACTTCGAGAAGAGTTTGCTCTCAAAAAGTATTTGGAATGCTTTCCATACAAAAGGTGCAGCAGCTTGTGTGCTGTTGACGGTGTCCGTTCCATACGAGAATCCAGTGTCAATTGGTTGATCAATGTAGATCACTAGGCCACGAGTAAGATGCTACTCGACCACCATTATGGAGCACCTACTATTGCTTACGCTGTTCCAACTACCCCGACGAGTCAAATCACTATCCATTCACGATTGGATATAGTCTTACCTGTAGGGATTGAGACGTGTCGAGTTCCCATCGGCATTAACCAAGCATGGCCCATGTTCTTCGGAAAACATTACAGGAGTCACACTATTCACAACGCGTAGCGGCTTACCTTGGAAAAGTCCAACCATAGAGGAGCACCCCGGACCACCATTCAACCTGTGACGTTATATAATCAGCTTCCCGCTCGTGCGAAGGCACCCATGAGCCTACCAGAGCGTGAACGGCGCAGTGTCAGGCGACTGGCGAGCCTCGAAGAACCAAAACCACTGTCACGGTAGAGCGTTAACGGCAATCTCGCTTCACGAATTGCCATTAACGCTGACCATCGACATGTTCGTTCCAACCTCAACGTATCCCGAATACTGGGTAACACCGGGTGTCGTTTCACAGATGCCAGAATTTGCGACATAGCGAAGGCGTGTATCCTTTTGAATCTGGGAGTGAAATAGTGTCTGTCCGAAGTCTTGAGGATGCAAAGCGTGAGCCGAAGATGCCACTACAGCACCGAGCGTGGCAACCAACGGAAGGAACGCTTGAAGGCGCATTTTTACGCGGAAACTGGGATGTGGTGCACGAAAAGCGAAGGACGACTCGAGCACGGCAGAGCGGCGGCCTGAAATCGCAGCAAATTAAATAAGGGCGTTTCTCTGAGTATTGCCCCTTTCTGTATGGATGCAGCGGTTTACGCGTAACGGGTTGCTAATTGACCCCGTGATGCACAACGGTCTGGTTGCTCGTGTAGAAACTGTAACGCGTTCACGAAGTACAATTGTAACAGCGCCGTCCCACGCCAGCCTCCGACTCCTCCTGTTACGTATACGAATATACTCTTGAAGCATACGTTTGGTGTTTACAATGGCATTCGTACAAAAGATGGCACAGCACACATTTGCATGCACACTCTTTGCAGCACAGAACAACAATTACATGCAGGAGCAACACTAACTTATTCTGCCTCCATGTCCACAAATAGTCTGGCAACTAGCCTGTCTACGAGGCAAGCAAGCCAGGGAGACGAAATACCGGAAGTGCATCGTTGCTGGAAAAGTATAATTTTTAGGACGAAGGATGGACGAAAGTATGTCTTATAGCCAGCATTATCTATACCAAATTCTGTACCAAATATTAATGACGGCTGACTTTGGTCTGGGGTCCCTGATCTCCAATGGCCGACACAGATTCAAAACTGTTTGGTAAGTCACATCGCGTGGTTTCCGCGGAAGACTATATTGAAATCGTTGTGGGCCGTTAGCTCCCGTTAGATCTGAACAGCGGCATGACCGACTTTTGTGCAAGTGTGACATCGCATCTACCGACACCTACAATTGGAGGGAGAGGACTTGGTTGACTGGCCAGTACATCGACCTCTCCGTCTGACACCATCTCCGACACCCAGTTAACTTGTGGCACTTGCTTGAGTTTCAGAGGTTGTTTCAATCTGATGTCGCAGTTTTGACACCTATTGTCGCGAGTCGCCAGCATTACCACGTAAGAAACACTTGAGTGGCATGTTTCGTGACCACTAGTTTCAGCTTCATGTAGTCCAGTACTTGCAGTGTCCTACCATGAACTTGAAACCAGAAGTTTCGCGGGGACTCTGACGTGTTTAGGCATCGAGTCTCGAAAAGCATCCTTAGATGCTTCTGATAAGCTTTAGCAAATATTTCACATCATACCGTCGTAGATCAGTTCAAGCCCTACGAAGGAATTTGCGAGCCAGAAATTTATATATGCTGTAGCTGTTGGGTTTCAAGGCTAATCGACTAGACGATTAGCAGGTCACTGAAGTAAAGTCCTGTTAAATACGCATGAAAGATTATAATGTGCACCAATTTGACTGGGTATCACATGTAGAATCTATACTTGATAAATAGGAACATGCCAACGAAAACGACCACACCGGACGTAATGAATTCGCCAAAGTCTCCCCAAAAGGTATTGACAGGAAAGTGGGCACGCAAAGGGGGCTGAGCGGAAACGTGGATCTTCCGAGTCTTTTGCGGTGAAGAGTCTCCTTGAACAACAAAGAGCGTTTGTCGGGCTTCGTCGTAGGCATACTTGTCATCGGGAAGGAGGCCTGCGACGACGAGCTTGCGACCGTGGTAGATCAGGGAAGGGATATATATCTCTGTCTCGCGCGACGTGCAATCTTCAGAAAGCTCCCATTCAAAGGTAAATTCCCCATTGTTTATCTCGTAATCGAATTTCAAGGGTATCCCAGCAATCTTCGCGGGGTATGGGCGGACGATGGATGGAAGCAACCGACTCCCATTATCGAGGGTGAATGAGGTCTGCTCAAAGTCCAAAAGTGAGGGTGGGAGAGCGCGACGACGGCTGAACCAAGAAAAGTTCTCGCCGTTCCAGTCATCGCCGTGCATGTCGGTGTTGTCAGGGTTATAGTTCCACAATCTGGGAGTAGCGTCAGAACGAAGAATGCTCTCAATAAGGCTCGGGGTGCGTACGTGAAACTGGCAAGGGAGCGTTCAAGCGCAGTCATCAAAGCATCCATCATCCGGTATTGCATCGTCCAATTGTCCGTCTTGAGTGCTTCCTTGCCGCTGACGACACATGAGCCTGGTCAACTAGAACATCTATAGAACACGTACTTGATGTCCATGGGTATTCCGCACTCGCCAACAAGAATAGGCATGTCGCCTAGTACTTTGTGTGCTTTCTCGAAGATGTTCTTTATCTGTAGTGAGTAATTATCCCGGGCGCCCTTTTGACCCCAATAGAAGGTCATCAAAGGGAACATTCCCTATATGATACGCATGAAATGATGCACATGTGTCTTCGAAATGAAAACAATTTACCCGTGCTAATCCCTGCACGTTGACAGTAAAGTCCCCGAATGCCTTGGAGAAGAGTGCATTGAGGTCGTACCTAAAACAAAGTGAATACAAGCAGCAGCATAATAAAAGGACTGCTCACCAATGGGGGGAATAAACCATGTTGGGAACCTGATTTTCTTTCGTCCATGTCGGTGGACAGAACTATACAGGGCTCAGTGATTTCAAAGGTACTTGAAAGGATGGAAATACAGACCTCATTTGGGACCGGCTCCACAAAGAGCATCTTCTCCTTTGGGGCGACGCTATGCACACGCGCTGCCCAGCGTTTCAAGAATGGGTAGTAGAAGTCCGTGTACCAGTCGACCTGAGAACGATCATGAGTTTTTGCAAAGAACTAGTAACATGCAAGGTTATACCTTGTGACCACTGACAGGATGTTTTGCGAAATAGCTCTCCCGCAAAACGACACCTTCGTTGTTATCATTGTCCCAACCCCATACGCCATGCATTTCCCAGACACATTTCCCGTCCGTGGGACCATCCGGTCTCCAAGCGGAACGTTTCTCAGTGTTCAGCACACTACGGGACGTAAGGCGAGTCGGCACAGGGAATGACCGTGTCCAGTGATTAACCAGGGTAGGATATCCAGAGCCCAGCATAAAGGATTGGAATGCGGAAGCTAGAGCACCAACTGAGTCTACTATCCAGGACTCAGACACGAGCAACTCACGAACGTAAGACAGATGTAAATCCGTGTTGTAATCAAACTGGTGAAGGGAAGAGAGATTTATGTATCCTCTGTGTGGCTCATTCATGATCTGCCCAGTGGTGAGTACTCCAGTCGTATCACACAAAGTCAAATGGATACCTCAAACCCAAGTATCCCTTCTAAGTCACCTAGAGTTTGGGCGACAATCGTGTACATATCGAGGAAAGCATCCTGTAGGTACTGTTGCACGGTCTTGACATCGCCGTTTGCCGCTGTGATCTTGAGCTTCGGCGCGAACGTGTCTCCTGCCCAAAAACATGTCCTAGGAAACATCGTTGAATTAGGACCGTTGATCGTAAAAGGTTCGACTTACGCCATCGTAGCGGCAGCTAGTTTCTGGTAACCACACGGCCAGATCCCGCGCTCTGCTTCAACATGGCCACCACCTTTCACGCCCAGCAGCCATGCCGCTCCGGACTCTTCCAAGGCATGCAAATCAAACCCAATGTTCTCAAGGGTCCATGCAGGTGCACCGGAGCCCCCAGAATATCTTGACCAGACATCCTGATGAATATCGACGAACGCAGACAGGCCGTATTCTGGAAGTAAAGACAATAACTTCTTGACATACGTCAGATATTCCATGTCGTATATCCCCCTATGCGTGCTCATGAGGTCAACAGGCAGCTGTGTGAGTGACAACTTACTGGCCGGCATGTTCAACTGCTTCCCAAGTAATGAGAAAGCGAACTAAATAATTGGCTATCAAGTATGCAATCACACTTCAAGCAAGATTCAACTCACTGATCGATAGACCCCATCTCCTCAAACGGGCAAAGTGTTGAGGTGCCTCTTCGAGGGGAAATGGTCGACCAACGAAAGTGACGGCGCTGTGGTTGGCAGGAAACGTGGCATGGTCATGATCGACAGGTCTATCCAATCAGGCAATGAGTACCGTAACTCGTGATAGATGGGGACGTCGCGTACATCTTGCAAGCGCCAGACAAGTTGACACCGCGGAGGCTGCAGACACGTCCATGTGCATCCACAAAATGACGACCGCGGCGCTCAAACCTCCCACCTGTACCTGCTGGTGACCAGTCATGAGCATATGTAGATCTCGATCCTGGGAGGTAATTTGGCGAATAAGAGGGGTGAACCTGAAGTGTCGTCAGCACGAAAAAATCGATGGTATACATGAGTAATAAGGTGTCACCCATTCTGCGGCGGGCGTCGGAGTAGGCGTTGCGTCTACTTGAGGTGTTTCGTCAAGTAGAACGAATGAAGCCTCTGAAGCTGAACGTTGCATTGGTAGAAGTACTGCTGCCCAGAAGTGGCTTGAAATGGTGCTGGTAGGATGCCGGCTGACAAATTCCGGAAAGAGCGACTGTTGTTTAGCAAAGCCTTTAGATCCAAACAACCGCCCGGGCCGGATATCGCGCTCTTCACGTTTCAAGTTATTATCCCCGAGATGTTTCGTTCTTTTTTTCCCTCCAATCTCGCTCTACGCACCCTGAACAGGCCTTTGACACGCGCACGGCATCTCTCATCCTATCTCCAGTTTGACGACAATCAGCTGACGATTTCTGGCAGGGGCAGTTTTGCGTATCAATGGCTGCGCGATTCATGCCAGTGCCCCTCGTGTGTCCACCCCTCGACAAAACAAAAGCTACACAGATCCTCTGACATCCCTGCTGACGTCCGGCCTGTTCCGGGCGGCTTGACAGCTACGACGGGCGGTGTCCATATCCGGTGGATCGATGGGCATGGGTCGTTCTACGAGACGGCTTTTTTGGAACGCTACTCGTCACAATCAGAGTTACGAAGATTTCATAGAGATACAGTGCAGACGTTATGGGACGCATCTTTGATCTCCAAAGCTCCAGATCTCTATATCCCTTATCAGGATTTCCTTGAGTCTTCTCGGCTTCTCGATGCCATCAATCAGCTCACCATGTACGGCCTGCTCTTTGTCACAGGCGTGCCAAGTGACCAAACTTCCAATGATACTTGCGAGACCCGAAAGTTGGCCAACATATTTGGCGAGCTCCGGACCACCTTTTACGGCGAACTCTGGGACGTCAAGAACGTGCGCAACAGTCGTAACATTGCTTACACTAATCTTGACCTTGGCTTGCATATGGACTTGCTGTGCGTCTCTTAGCATTTCATTCCAACTCGTGCTCATGCCCCTGAGTAGTTATTTCCAACATCCACCACGATACCAGATCCTTCACTGTCTACGTAACCGTGTCGTAGGCGGTACTTCGATCTTCGTAGACGCCCTCCACGCAGCCTCGGCATTGCGCAAGTCGCATCCGGCAGACTTTGATGTGCTGGCGACGACGCGCGTTCCCTTCCACTATATAAACGACGGACATCATCTACATCACGAACACCCAACGATCGAATTGGACGCGCATAGCGTCCCTCGGCCTTCCACTTCTGAGCAACCCATCAAGCATATCAACTATTCGCCACCATTCCAAGCGCCCCTCATAAGTTCCACACCCCCTTTCTTCTACGCAGCACTCCGCAATTTTGTTGGACTCCTGGACGATCCAACCAACCGTATAGAATATACCCTGCATGAGGGAGACGCTGCCATCTTTGATAACCGAAGAGTGCTTCATGCTCGCACAGCATTCACGGAGGGACTCATTGATGGCGAGGAACTTGAAGTACGTGAAGGTGATACGAGTCGATGGCTCAAAGGGTGCTATCTCGAGGCAGATACCATTCTTGATTGTGGAAGGATATTAAGGGCCAGGTTACATAGAGTATGAATACTGATATGGCAACACACAAGAATGGAACGAGGGAGAATATCGCCGCAATCAAATCACCTTATTGCCGATCTACAACTTGCTTTTCTCTACCTTCTCGATGAAAGCAACGCCGTTGCCGAGGGCAATCTAGAAGAGGGGCGATCAGCCAAGGGACATGATGCATGATATATGAGCCAGCGCCAACCTTGCCCGATGTGACATTCTTCGTGACAAACGTGATCTCAGTCGTCCCATTTGGGCCGGGGCCAACCTCCCATGCTAGTGTCTCCAGTTCATCGCCCGGCTTGACAGGCGATGTGAAGCGGGCCCCAAATATTTTCAGCGCACGCGCATTACCATTCGCAACCTCTTGAATGAGGTTACGAGCCACGAAACCAAACGATGATAAGCCATGTAGAATGACTCCGCCAAAGCCCAGTGCCTTGCCTGCCTCGGGATCTGAATAGTACAGCTTTTTAAGCTGAATCTAGCAGGTTCATCAAGGGTGGAATCTACCGATGTGAAGGGGGTTGTAATCTCCGCTGAGGCGGTATACAAGTGCTTGCTGTGGGGTTGTCGTATCTCTGATCACCCAGTCTGGTCGGCGGCCCCTGGGGATGGGTTTTGCTTGGGGGGCACTGGCGACAACTTTAGAAAACTTGTCACCATTTGCCTTGACGCCCAGGTAGAAGGAGGAGCTCTACGCGAAGTGCGTCAGATGATATAATAGCGTGGTATCTGGAGTCTTACGAAGAGTTTTGCGTACGCTATGCCATGAGGGTCCAGAAGCAAAGACTCCCATTCAACTATAATTCCAGATTCTAAAAGAAGTTGGGGTGACTCGAAGGGGTCGAAAGGAACCTCGTGTGCTCACTGTTTTCATGAATAGCGGAAATCCTCGCGGAGAGTTTCCAGCCGGGCCCACTCTCAACCGGCAGGTCCTTCAAGACTTCGATACTCTGGGTACCATGGACCTATATATTGGATTGAATACCTTGGTGAACAGTTGACAGGCTAATACGCATACAACTCTGTTCGCCTCGAGTTTAGGCAGCCCAGGAATGGCCCTGCTGGCGACTTTGCTCGCAAAGAGTGAGACATCAGTGTCGTTGCCTAGTGTAGAGTCTGAATTTAGGTTCCAAGGAGCAGAACGAAGACATACCCTTCAACCCGAGCACGACAGGGTAGGTTGGTAAGGGAGCCCAGGCCTTATCTACGTAATATACATTGCGGTGTACATATTTGTAGAAACTAATTTAACGTACCGAGTTCTATGGATCAAAGAAACCTATCAGGGGAGGAAGGGAGGATTAATTGAATGTAGAAGCTTACCATATACAAGAGCAAGGTCATCCTTCTTTGCACCCACGCCGAGCGCATATATGATGATGTCCTTGCGAGTCCAGGAGACCTACGAAGCTCGTTATAGGGGACACGGAATGGCACTGCAGACTCATTACGGGCTGATCCGCTTTCTTGAAACCGATGGCGTTACCCAGGTCATAACGCATTGTTGCTGTCCGGAAGTTGTGTGTGGCAGTTGTGTCGTGTCTTGATGGCGGTAGCAGCCCTTTCGGGGTGATATGCGACATCGTGAGAATCGATCGTGTAAACGAATCTGACAGATGCCGTACTCAAACGAAATGTCACGTTAGCATGCGGACGTTGGTGAGAACTGTGCTCTTCTCTTCCTCCTTAGAAGTCATATCTATAGCCGCCAGCTCCATGAGGACTAATATAACTTGTCCGGGCGGGCATGCATGACGTCCTCCCTCCCTCCCCGGCCACATCGCTTAACCCCCTTCACGCGCGCAGCTCGCGGCGAACGGATCGTCCGCTCGCAATCCTGCGATGGCCATCATCCTTGACAGTGGCGATCCGAATTACCAACCGCCCAAAATCTTTGACGAAGGGACTTGGTTGTATGGCGCAATCGTGACCGCTATCCTATATGGCATCGTCGTCGTTCTCTACGCCATGTGTGCCCATTCCTTATGGCGCCGAATCCACTCCAGGGATGGAGCCGCAAGGAAGAAGAACTGGTTTTTCTTCGTCTATGTCAACTTCATATTCGCTTTGAGCACCCTTTATGTCGCGGCCAACTCCCAGATAACCCAACTTGGTTTCATAAACCATAGAGACTATCCTGGTGGTGAGTCCATTGCGGACGCACGCGAGTACCAATTTCTTTCCCTTCACGTAGGTCCCAGCGCCTATGAGATAAACACTTCGTCTATACCTCTGAATGTTGCTTTCGTCGTCTTGAACTGGTGTGTAGACGCTCTTATGGTGAGCTTGGTGGATCCGCTGTCTCCCCAACATGATGGATGACCCTCTCCAAGGTTTGGCGGTGTGTTGTAGTATATAGAGATAGCAGGTTTCACCTTGTCGTGTCCTCGTTTGGTGGCCTCATGCTCCTTGCGTCTGTTGGCACGTACTTCCTTCTTTCTCGTCGTCACACCCTTTAACACATCACGTCGTACACAGTCACTGGTTGCCTCTGGGTCGTCATCGTATCACAGCCTACACAATCCACAACAGGATGGATGTCTTTCAGCTTCCTCTTCCCCTACCTCACCGTTTCACTCGCGATCAACATCTTCATCTGTATTCTAACCGTCCTTCGTTTACTCTATCACCGGGCATGCATCTCAAAGGTTCTTGGCCCCGGATATGGCATGCTCTACGCCAGCTTCGCAGCAATGATCGTTGAAAGTGCCGCCGTATACTCGATATGCTCATTGCTATATCTCATCCCGTACGCCGTAAACAGCCCACTAGCCAATGCGTTCATGCAAATCCTGGGCGAGGCACAGGTGACTTGTTCTTAGTTTGTTTGTGTAGTGATTCGGCGACTAATTGCCCCACCCTGGATTCATAGGTCATCGCACCCCTTCTTATCATCTATCGTGTTTCCGAGGGAAAGGCCTGGACCAAAGACATGGCCTCCCGCATTGCCCCCCCAAGTTCTCAGGCCATGCGTCGGCTATCGATCCGGCACACCCCTAACAGTCCACCAAGACCGCTCAACGTCCAAGTTTCCTTCACTTGTACGCAACACCCGGAACATGACATTTTAGTCGATGAGAGTGTGAACAAGGACTCGGCTGTATGACTACTTCACCACACCGTAAATGAAAACCAACCTGGAACATGGATTCACTGTGCACACTCGAATTACGTTCGGAGGACTTTTTTATATTATTCTTGCTGTGTCGCTTGGACGCTGCTACGTGTCCTTGTGGAAAACGTTTTTTGGTGATCAACACTGTTTATTCGGAATTGTCTTCATGATCTTTCCTGCACCTTCCTGCTCATGCCATGTCACATCCTCCTATTTGACACCCTACCCTCATACCAGTCCCCTCGTGTTTGTACCTATAGCACATACTGTCTCATAGTATCCCATGACGCAAGCCCAAATTAGAGTTATTTGTTCGGCTAGTCGCCACGATGTCCATCTGGAGAGATTCTCGGACACGCTGTCGAGAAAAAAAAAAGTTGGTGGGAAGTGACTCGATCTGCAATTAATCTATAGCTGCTAAGCTGACTTTGCAGGTTTGCTCGCTTGCCGGTGGCTCGCCTCGGGATCGGAAGGCTCCATGCGTGCCTTTCTCAAGTTGGTCAATGAGGGTTCTCACGCGTCCCATGGCGCGCAGCAGTGACGGCGCGTCTTAAAGG
Organism: Tylopilus aff. striatulus; assembly: GCA_038094335.1. Classification (NCBI taxonomy): domain Eukaryota; kingdom Fungi; phylum Basidiomycota; class Agaricomycetes; order Boletales; family Boletaceae; genus Tylopilus; species Tylopilus aff. striatulus. The sequence goes on along the minus strand of JBBPTY010000063.1, from coordinate 20,894 downwards.
GATCGCCGCTGCCACCGCCACACCTGGTGGGAAACCCGCCCATGAAACCTACTCGGACACGAGGCAGCACCATTGCGCCATCATCCCTAAACCCCTTGGTGCCTATCAAACACGACGCGGCCAGATAGAATCGCCCAGGGTCCCTTAACGGGGAAGCTCGGGTGCCAAGGCGATTAGAGCGGACATGAAAGCTTATGTAAAAGGCGCAAAAGAAAAAGGAGGTTAAAACGTCCGACCCTTGTTCAGAAAACGGACCATCTCGATGGTCAAATGCCGGCAGCATAGTCGTACAACATGTCGATATTGAATTCTAGCTGAAAATTCTCATCTATGTAGTGTGGCACAAAGCCGCGTCCCCGCGTCTTCTCTTACGAATCAATTTAGAAAGCAGTGCCTGCTGTATGGGCAATCTGGTACTTGTGTGTTGGATACCCTCAAACATGCATATACAAGCCAGCATCTTTCCTGAGCTTTGTCATCGCTGCAACACAAGTTCCGATCAGACCACAGGTTCCGCATCCATGAGGGAGAAAGAGAAGTAAACTTACACGCGATGATGGCGCTACCGACACCGCTGCCGTCTTCCGCATGGTGGGTAACGATGTTACTATCCCCAGATTGGTATAGAGGATGAGCGCGAGCGACGAGTTAGAGAACAAGGAAGGAAAACTTGAGCTCTCACCGGCCCTTTTCTCCGAAGATGTCCTGAAGGCCTTCGTGCACCCTGTCTGCAAAGCCAGGATATTTCTGTCGAGAGAAAAATGATTAGTGCCCCGGCAGAGGAAGAGGTGAATTGTGTAAGTAGTTTACATACATTGTACAGGCTACCATCCGCTCCGACAGAGCACCCTTCTTCCAGGTACCCCATCTTCTTCACTATCGCTGCGATTCCGCATGAACTCAATCGGGCTGCGCGTCGCCCAATCAGCTTCGCGAGGGCCCGGAAGAATTGACGTTCGGCGAGGGTCGTCTCCAAGGCAAAGAAGTGGGTAAATATACCGATGATCATGAGAAGTTCGTCCGTTGGGTCACTGCCAAAATGTTAGCCAAACCCCAGTTAGGGCAGTTGAACGGCAAAGAAAGTACTTCACCTTTCCATCAGGGACAAAAAGGCGGTGTCGAAACAGTACGGTTTCTCAAGCTTGTATGTGTTCTGCCCAAGGAAAAGGACACCTTCATCGATAAGCTCACATAAGACAAGTCGAAGAATTTCGCCAAGATATCGACCCGATATGAGTTTCTTGATAGTCGAAAAATGATCGAACACGGAAAATAAATTATCTCCGCATGATGTAACAAAGTGTCATTCACCTCGAAAGCTTGTTCACCTGGTTTGTTCGATGATTCATCCACAATGATGTCATACTTCGTCCGTGGGAGGTGTTCATGCTCAAAGGAGTCGAAAGCGCCCTAAGAAAAACATCATTTCCTCCATAACAGTATAAATACGCGGAACATACCCATTCACAATTGATCGCCATGTCAACATCGGGTGGAACACCCATGTTGGCGATCTTGGGGATACTCTTAACATGTTCCATATATGCAGCGTTGCAGCCTGTCCCAAAGATGACAGCAATCTTGGTTCTGGGGCTGACATAGTGCGACGCGATGAGAGTGCCGGTGGTGTCGTTTATAAGAGCGGTTAGCTGGATTGGAAGACTCTAAATGGAATTTGCATCAGATCAGCCGTATAAGAAGAGTAATAAACAGAAGCATACATATTTTCCAAGAGACTGCCTGAACATCTCAGCGACGTCCCTTCCCTCGGTGTTGGGGGCGCCAAAGCCTTTCGTCCAACGAAGGAGTACACCGTGATCAATTCGTTCTTGACTTCACCACGAATTCAAGACGTGATAGCAAACAATTTATAATGCAGAATAGTATGGGGCCCCGATTCATGGGGTTGACAATACCGATTCGAGACAACGTTGTCAGACAAAAACGTTTCAGGGAACTGGTGTCGTGAGATCTGACTAGACTCACGTGCATGGGTACGAAAACTATGGAAAACAGAGCAAGTCAATAATGGTGTATCTTCTCTTGGGTCTGTGTACCACTCACGGTGAATCCCAAGGGCAATACTTGACCCGGCTTCAACATACCCGGGCCGTCTCCCGTGTTCGAATCGATAAACGTCTTCAAACACTCGGCGCAGAAATCGAACAATTTCTGTCCGTCATCTTGTTTCTGTTCTTCAGTGAGACGGTACTTGGTTTGTGTCAATTCGAATTTGCCGGATCCCTGGAGAGTAACAAGGCAGACTCGAAGGTTGGTGCCACCTAGTAGCGAGCATCGTGATCACGAGTATTGGGGAGACCAGATTAGAAGGCACAACCAGGAATTGTTGTAAGACATGGGAAAATCAGGACGTATCGAGCAAGTAAACAAAGGGGGCGTACCAAGATCCAGGGCCAAGAAATCACCAGTCTCTTGGCCAGATGGCCATCCAAAGACGAAAGTAGGTATCATGGGCTAGATAACATTCAAATATGCACCCATTAGTGGATTGTTTGCTTTCCATCGGAGGGCGCATATAAGGACATAAAACCAGTAAGAGATTATGCTCCCCAAACCTTGATAACTAACTGATTGAACGCCCTATTAAGAAGGTATTTCCCATCCCCAGCGAGGGTCTACCTGAAAGCTTGACAACGAAACAAATGCGGAAAGACGGAGAAAGAAGGGCCAGAGATTGAAGCGATCACATACCACGATCTGGTTGGGCTTTGCTAACCCCAGCTCGAGGGACTCGGCGAATGCTTCAACGATCATACGCATTCTCTGAGGTGTCAGGGTGAACCTATGAAATTCCCAGAAGTAGCACCGAGTAGAAAGTGGAATGGAATTCAACAGCGGGTTTTCATCAAAGGAATGTGCATGACTGACAGGGTCTCGTATTTCCTGAGATGATCTGCCATCGTCCTGGTATTAGAAAGGATAAACATATAAAGATGCGATTACATCTGAACGAGCACGATGGACGTACTTTTTGGTGGCATGGGGAAGGTCCTCCCCATCTTGTGTGCGGGTGTGGATCGCAATCGTCTGGCCAGAAGGCAAAACGACGCTTCCGCTACCACGACGCGAGACTGGCATTGTTTCTGTAGAGCGATACTAATAGTACGATGGGGATGGTCGTGGGATGTGTAAGAAATATGAGCCGGGTTGCCCCTGGGAGCTCCTCACTGCCATGATCGGGAAGACGTGGGAAATACGCGCCTTTTATAGCCTACTCCACTCTTGACTCTTTTCATCATGATTGGCCTCAAAGCAACACTCAATGTGCGTACAACGTCTCGTCGAAGATTTGAACCCTCACTCGCAACAGGTCATAGACAACTCTGGCGCTCTCCTCGTCGAGTGTGTCAACGTCCTCAAACAAAAAGTCAACAACGGCTGGGGGTCAGTTGGCGACGAAATCGTATGCGTCGTCAAGCGCGCGCGTCCACTTACTGCCATACAGGCTGCATCTGCAACTGCACTCAAGGTGCGCCGAGGAGATGTGCGTCGCGCTCTGATCGTACGCACAAAAAAGCCAGTCAGAAGACCGGACGGGAGGTTCGTCAGGTTCGACGACAATGCCGTAGTGTTGTTGAACAATAAGAGGGAGATGCTGGGCACAAGAATTGGTGGGATTGTCAGTGCAGATTTGCGTTTGAAAGGCTGGGGGAAGATTGTCAGCTTAGCACCCAAGGTACGTATCGAATCGTGTCAGTCCGAGAACGAACCCGCGTAATTTCGCCTTCCAGGCTCTGTAATCTGCCGTCGCTTTGACTATGTCGAGGTTATTTGCGATACCACGCAGTATTATATTCCATCGTACTACCTTGTCGACTGCCACAATCTTCCACGGCCATAGTCCCATTGGATGAAGTGTAAAGGTAGAACTCGTACACAGGGCCATAATAAAGCATGTGTATGGAAAGCCGGACAACCGTGGTCACGTGCTACATGGGAGTGAGGATACCACAAAAGGGTGAGCTCCTCAGAGGGACCTCGGGTACTGTAAATATTCACTGTAGCAGTGCAATGTATTGTAATGCTTATTTGTGGTGCGGCGTCCTCGCAGTGTCCAAATATGGAAGTCCGGCTCGCGTGTGGCGGTCGTGCTGCCTCAGTCTGCGCGGCCATCCTTCGATCGACTATAGCGGCTTCATCGTCAAGTATTGATTTCTCCTATATCTTCCCTGGACAATATACATTGTATCTGGCACGTTGGTATCGCCATATTTGGCCTCATGGGATTGCTAGAGTTGGTGAGCCCATCCACTCGTACTGATTCTTCTAGGTCGTCTTTTCAGTCAACCTGGACGTCACGGTGATACTTCTTGCCCTTTCCTCACCTTCCTGCTGCACACTAGTAGCAGCGTGTGGCCCAAACAAATATACTGTTTGATTGCTAAGCTTGTGAATACTTACAGTACCCGAGGTCCCTCTGAGGAGCTCACCCTTTTGTGGTATCCTCACTCCCATGTAGCACGTGACCACGGTTGTCCGGCTTTCCATACATGTGAGACCTAGTGGCAGCTGGTTACCGCGTAATACAAATGACATCCCCCGCAATTTCATTCCGAAGTGAGATACAGCCTGCCCTTGTGAACATTTCGTCTTCCCCATTTCGTCTTCCCACCTCGCCTTACACCATGTTGTGATCAACACCGATGCGGGCCATTTCACGTTGGAAAGGTATCATTTCGACGCTTTCTACGGGCGGTACCTCTCGTCCTTTCGCAATCCCACTTTCGCGTCGTGCTAGTGCCAGTAATCCCCTTCCGAGAAATGCATCAGGAATCCGAGTTTTCCTGGGTGCTCTAACTTGTGCTTTTGTAGGCTACGCTATCGGCACTTCGATTACTCTCTCATCCCCGCTAGCCTCGCTTGGTCTCGGGCGCCCACAAGAAAATGATGAACCAACTTATGGAACACCAGAGGATTTCCAAAGCGCCATACAAGAATTGAAGCGCACTTTTGGTGACGATAGCCAAGAAACCGGAGTCGTTAGTACCGATCCAGACGATCTTCGTTTACATGGACATTCGGAGAATGACTATCATCCTGGTGCGTCCCTTGTCGACTGTTTTTTGAATTAAGTTTTGGTCGTCGCTAATTTCTGGCTCTAGGTGCTCTCCACACAGTGATTGTGTACCCGAGATGTACAGAAGACGTCGTCAAAATCGTCAAAATAGCCGTCAAGTATCGCATGCCAGTCACGCCTTACTCGGGTGGGACGAGTCTCGAGGGGAATTATCGAGGGGTAAGTTCTTATTTCTTGTGTCTTGGTTATATTCCTGGAGGTTCTATATCACCTGATCGCATCCCGCTGAGGTAATCCACCTGTATATCACTTTCGATACTGTCCCTGTCGCCTATTAGCTTGAATATTTTATCTTTTTCCGTGACTAATCGTTGGATAGCATGTCGTAGGTGGTATTTGCGTCGACATGTCGAATATGGACAAGATCCTTGAGGTCCATGGTTCGTGCATCTTGTCTGTTGAAGGGGTTGATATCTGATTATCAGCATTTACTCGTCTTCATTACTTTCATTGCCTCTGCGTATCGTCAATACTCGGATGGAACTTATGAATTCTGAAACAGAACAAGACTCGGATATTGTGTGTCAGTCTGGGGTTGGATGGATGCAGATCAATGAAACACTGAAGAAAAAGGGTCGGTATGCTTGATTATCTTGCAGCATGCTCACGCTTACTCTTTACCTACAGGTATTCCCTTATTCTTTCCTGTGAGTATCATAGTTCTCTTCAACTCCATTGATGCACATATGTATCCAAGCTGGATCCTGGGCCGGGAGCAACCATCGGAGGGATGATGAGCACCGGTTGCTCTGGAAGTATGTTCTCGTTAGTGAATCCTCGATAAAGTTTGATGTTTATTTTTGCAGCAAACGCCGTGCGGTATGGAACAGCCAAAGGGGAATGGTTTCTTAATGCTGTATGTTGTCCATCTGTCTTCGTCTTTTTCCTGACGTTCACTGTAACCAGACAGTGGTCCTTCCTTCCGGAGAGGTCATCAAGACACGCTCACGTGCCCGCAAGTCTTCTGCTGGTTTCGATGTAACGAAACTCTTTATTGGCGCAGAAGGTACCCTGGGCATCATTACCGAAGGTATGTTTTCTGTCATTCGTGTGCCACCACTACTTATGATTAACTTCCGCCTTAGTTACGATTCGCCTGGCACCTGTATTACCTACCACGGTTGCTGTTGTACCATTCCCAAACGTTAAACAGGCGACCGAAGCAGTAATTGATGTAATGAATCGCGGAGTTGGTATTCGTAAGCACCTGGTGCTATTGCTTCGCGTGTACTTGGTTGACATTGTGCAGAAGAATGCGTTGAGCTCTGTGACTCCGAATTTATGCGATCAGCAAATCTTTACGATATTTCTGGTCGCACCTATCCAGAAGACGACTGCCTCTTCTTTAAATTTCAAGGACCCACTCCAGCCTCAATTCATGAAACTGCCCAAATAGTCAAGGACATTGTCAAAAGGCACGGTGCAACTGGTTTCGAGCTAGCACGCAACGACAAGGAAGCGCAGGAACTATGGGCTGCGAGGAAGAACGCGCTGTATTCTGGATTGGCGCGTTTGGAAGGGTCTCGGGGGTGGAGCACAGATGTGTGGTTGGTGTTCTTCGCTGGCATCTCCGACGTCGTTGCTGAAAGGGATATTGTAGCGTTCCGGTCTCGAGGCTCCCTGACCTCGTCCATGAGACGAAGCAAGATATTCAGGAACTCGGGCTTGTGTCCACGATTGTAGGACACGTCGGTGACGGTGGGAGGCTGTTTGTTCCTCCTTTCCCGCTCTTCTCACACATGCGATTCCATGACAGGCAATTTCCATGCACTGCTCCTCTTCCGAAATAATGATGAACTGGCGATAGTACGAGAAGCTGTTCACAGGATGGTTGAACGGGCAATCAGGATGGAGGGTACATGTAAGTTTCGTGCCAAAATGGTTGCCGCACATTTTGATACGCTTGTCTTGCCATAGGCACTGGGGAGCATGGCGTTGGTATTGGCAAACGGGAGTATCTTTATTCAGAGCTTGGGGAAGGCACTGTGGAGTTGATGCGATCCATCAAAAAGATGATTGACCCTTTAGGATTGTGCAATCCGGGCAAGGTAAGTTCTGCTCGACCTGTTGAAGTGAAAAAAAGCCAACTTCCGCTGCCATAGCTATACCCAGACAAGAGCACGAAGGGTAAAGAAAAGCTTTGAATGCCCTCCTATGTCACACACACTGGAGACCATTTACCTGTCAGATGCTCTATGTAACAGCTGGTTTAAATTGTATTGCTCGGCTTGAACCCTCACGCCTGTGAGCATACATGCATGATCGATAGCGGCTGTTTCCCCTTTCATATGAAGGAATTTACTGGCTTGCAATACGAAGCGGAGAAATGCCACCAACCCTGCACTCATCAACATTTCGAACAAAAGACCGAATATTAAGATTGAACGCAGTGTTATGGATGCCACAATTAAACGCACGGGACCACAGAGAGTGCTGAAATCAAAATAGGTATCCACAAGAAATCAAGAATCAACCTGAATTCTTGTTAGTGAGCGTAATAGCAACATCAATCACTGGAGTTCTTATATTGGTTTCACCTGCCGAGATTTAAGGTGTTTTGAATTTAGTATTGGAAAGAACTACATATTCCGGCCCTCGTTGAAGAGCTAGTGGTAGAAGAACGAAATGTGCAGTGTGAAACTTCGACGCTCGGCTTCATCCAGATCCGACTACGGTCATTGTCAAACAGAAGACTCCGAGTCACATGATCGCCACATGCTGTTGAAGCTCACCTTCTTGTCTACACCGTCCAGCCATGGGCAGTACGCACTTCGGAAATCCGACGTCGCAGCAGAACCCTGCACCAGGAATCGGTCTTTTTGGGAACACAAACCCGCCCCAGCAACAACAGACCTCCGGTCTGTTCGGGAGCACGAACACTGCTCAGCAGCCATCGGCCACAGGAGGCACTCTGTTTGGAGGTGCTATCCAACCCACGATCGCGTCGACTGCCGGGAGCGCCTTTGGCAGCACCACCCAAGCGCCAGCAGGAGGTGGTATATTTGGTAGTGTGTCGCAGCCCGTGACTGGGGGCAGTATATTCGGTAGTCAGCCGGCTGGAGGTGGTCTGTTTGGTGGCACAAATACGCAGCAATCGCAGCAGCCAGCCGGAGGCTCGCTGTTTGGTTCCACAACCACGCAACCCCAGCAGCCTGGGGGGATCTTTGGATCTACTCCTGTTGTACAACAGCAACCCACTGCTAGTGGACTCTTTGGGAGCACGACTGCGACAACGCAGCCCACGACGGGTCTTTTTGGCACCTCCACCTCATCCTCGAACCCACTATTTGGGAATAAGCCCCCGTCCAGTATCTTTGGGCCTCCAACTACTGGAACAACCACGACCACGGGCACAAGTACCATCTCGCCGCCAACGCTCTTTGGGCAGACACAACCTGCGGCGCAAACTTCGACCAGCACGACACAACCTACTACGTTGTTCGGACAAACGACCCAACCGCAACATCCACCAAAACCAGCCGGATCGCTCTTTGGGTCGACCGTCCAACCGTCGTCCACAGGAACCTTGTTTGGCAGCACCCTCCCCGCTCCGACCTTGGGCATTGGATTAGGCACAGGGTCAATTCTCGGGACTTCTACTTCACGACCGTCGTCATCCACTTTTAGTGCCACTCAGCAACAAGATCCTCAGAGCCAGTCCGTGGCATTGACGCAGAGGATCGATGCCATCGCCGAGGCTTGGAATCCACAGTCACCTCTGTGTCGCTTCCAGGTGAGCATCGCGTTAGAAAGCAAAGTGCAGGAGAATGTAAACTGACTTCAGTCATCGCCAGCACTATTTCTACAACCTGGTCGATCCGGCCTATGTTGGTCAATATGGACGACCCGCCAACGCCACTAATGAGACTCTTTGGCAGAGAGCTCTGAGGGAGAATCCAGATCCTAGCTGGTTTGTCGTTGCCGTGTTTCAGTGGGTGGTTGATGTTAAGACTGTGTTTCAGTATGGTACCCGTGTTAGCAGTTGGATTTGATGCACTTAATGCACGCGTGGAAGCGCAGTCTGCCCAAGCGTCTGCACAGCAGGAAAAGCTCAAGGTAACTCTTATTGCGCTTTTTGATCTCAATCCTAATCTCGTATAGGAACTCAAAAAGCGGCTACAGGCCCTGACAGCAATACATACAGATACCACACTGTCACGGCTCCATCGTGCACTATCTCAACATACCCAGTTGTCCCAGCGGCTCCTCGGGTTGGTCCAGCATTTACACCTGCTCATACCGGCTGTGCGTTCATCTTCCATACGTCCTGAGGAAGAGGCACTGCGAGTCGCGCTCGAGGAGATGGAGGAGGATTTGCGGAGACCTGGAGGGATGAGCAAGATGAAGAGTAAACTGAACGAACTGTGGGCTTTAGTTGGTGCCGTCAACGCAGCGAGGGAACGCGGGAAGAAGGCAGGCAGCGAAGGGGCGGTTGAATGGACTGTTGTAGATGAGGAAGGGTTGAAACAGATAACTCAGGTTCGTGTCTTTTTGCGCCAAGGCAGGTAGATTCACCGTTAATTGGTGGATACAGATACTATCTGACCAACAAGCTGGTCTACAGCATCTGACCAAGATACTACAGCGGGACCTTAAGGATTTGGGGGTGATTATGGGGACCGGCGGGGAACGGGACGACGGGCACCTCGGTGGGGAGATGAGGTGTTCTGGATCGCCTTCTGGGACGAATAGTTCTACATCGACGCTGCACGCGAGCATGTTGCGATGAGCCTAATCTGTACTAGTGCCTTTGTAGTTGCCGAACAGAGACAAAGCCGTGAGACTGCGTTCAATTAGTCGACGACAGACACCTTGCATGTCCATTACCATCCTGCACGTTAGCAACGGCGACGAGCACGGATATCCTCTCTATTCACATCTAGTTGAACAGCTCGACACAACCCGTTGAACACGATGCGCTACCGCACACTCGAGATTCGTTGGCACGACTCAAAGCCCATATCGACCTGTGACTTTCAGCCCATTCCCTTCAAAAAAGCGCGTCCACTGCAAGAAAAGAACTTTGCATCGCAATCCTACAAGCTTGCGACCGGTGGAGAGGACAACCATGTCAGGGTGTGTCGACTTCTCAACTTAGACGCGCTCCATACCTTACTCTGGGCGTGCTTCAACATCCACGGTAGATATGGATGATACACCCAAACATCCTCCCTCCTTCCATCGCTGAATCGAGCGAGACGGTCGCGCCGCCGCGACAACCACGCGTCGAGTACCTCGCGACCCTTACCAAACACTCTGCTCCAGTCAACGTGGTTCGGTTCTCTCCCAATGGTACGCGTCCGTGCTTATGCTACATATCCATGTTCACGAGCTCGCATTGGACGCAGGAGAACTTATTGCTTCAGCTGGAGATGGTAAGTGCGATATCGTGACGATCATCGGCATGTTGACCCACGACTCTATTTTCCTTCTAGATGGAATGATCATTATCTGGGCTCCGTCCAGTACACCGCCGCCTGCTACATATGGCAGTGACCTCAGCTCTGAGGACCTGCAATATGAAAAAGAATATTGGAAACCTCGCACAACCTTTCGGTCAGTCGTGCATTCACTCTCTTGGTCTCTTTTTTTCCTAGTTATGGTAAATCTCACCACCTGCCTTTCGCCTAGGTGCACAACCATGCAAGTCTATGACCTAGCATGGAGCCCCTCAGGGGAGTATATTCTCGCTGGTAGCACAGACAACTGTGCACGCGTATTCACAGCAGTTGATGGTTCGATTTTTCTTCCTTCCTCCTTTCCTGTCAATTAAGTTTTTTTCGCGCAGGTAAATGTGTTCATGAGATAGCCGAACACAGTCACTATGTACAGGGTGTTGCCTGGGACCCGCTGAACGAGTACATCGCTACACAGAGCAGCGACCGCTCCATGCACATCTACAGAATCTCCACGAAACAAGGCTCCTTCGAGGCCCACGCCGTTGGTAAAAACACTCGCATGTCATTCAGTCACTCTCGCACGCCGAGTTCGCAGAGCAACCGTATCAAGGGCGGATTTAAGCGCGAATCCACCACTGAGGTGGATTCTGCGGACCAGAAGGAAGAAAGAGATTATTCTCAGCCAGGCAATTACAGCAATCCCATCGCATACCCACCCACCCCAGCTACCTCGGTGGCGAGCACACCGTCTACCATGTTTCCCCCTCCCACTGTTGAACGACCTTCCTCCAGACGCTCTTCATTCAGTGGTTCTAACGCCCCCTCCTCGCCAGCACATTCTCACTTTTCAAGATACGGTCGTTCTCCTTCTCCGATGCCCCCTCTTCCTGCTATACGTGCTTTGCCCTCACCTACATGGTCGACCATTAAGTTGTATGGAGATGAGAGCTTCACGAATTTCTTTAGGAGGCTGACGTTCAGTCCGGATGGCGGGCTGTTGCTCACGCCCGCAGGACACTTCGAGGACTTGTCTTTCGATGCCGTGGCCAAAGGGGACGAGACGCCTACCAGAGGCCGCAAGGGCCGGTCTTCTGATAAAACTAGCTTAGATTTGACTCAGAACACTAACCCAAATTCCGCGTCGTCTGTGTTTATCTATTCTCGTGCCAATTTTGCACGTCCGCCCATCGCCCAACTTCCTGGACACAAGAAGGCTTCCGTCGCAGTTCGCTTCTCTCCTATCTTGTACGAACTGCGACATAGTGGCGTTGGTACTGGAGCTGAAGAGGTGAAAACTGCTGTGTTGGAAAAAGACAAGGAAGGGAAGCTTGCCGTAGATCTCACCAGCGGTGCGAGCGCATCCCAGCATGAACAGTATGTCCTTTCGCTCTCTCCACAAACAGAGAAAGCGTCTATGCCCATGATCCCAACCACTGGCTCTGATACCCAAGTGGTTGGGTCTCCTTCACCACATCCACTAAAATCGTCCAACTCCAACATGGCCTCACCCTCAAAGACCGCTGCACCCGTTGTCTCCTCACCCCTAAGTGGGTCGGTATTTGCGCTTCCGTACCGGATGCTATATGCGGTGTTGACGATGGACACGGTCACCATTTATGACACGCAACAAGCAGGTCCAGTCTGTCTGTTGACGAAATTGCATTATGACGAGTTTACAGATATGTCATGGTTCGTAATTCTCTGCCCTGCGATATCTTGGAATGTCGACTAACTCGCGTTCGTAGGTCTCCAGATGGACAGACTCTCATACTTTCTTCACGGGATGGCTATTGCACCCTCATCGTGTTTGACGAGATACTCCCAGCGCACCATACCCAGCAATCCACACTTCAATTGCAATCGATCGCACAGCACAACTTTGTGCCACTTACGTATGCGGCATCCTCCATATCTGGCGGTCCTGGCCACACTACGCCGTTAACGCCAGCGAATTCCACTGTTGGTCTACCGATTATTGCGCCGCCGGTGGTCCCGGCAAAGCGGGCACAGATTCAAGGAAGCGAGTCGTCTCCGCAGCCAGCGCAGACTTCCAAAGGGACTTCTGATGATGCTGTGGCGCCTAGCGGAAACGATGGTAGCGCCGATGGTCTCGGCGCGGCCGAGGAAGCGAAAGACCAGCCCCCGAGGAAGAAACGGAGGGTCGCACTAACTCGGGTTGGTGACATCGGAGCATGACATTCAGGTCAGGCTGAAAGAAAGTCTTTTTATTTGCACTCCATGCATACACTATGTGTCGTTTTAGCTATGTGCTTCTAATGTCGGTGTGTCACCTTTTCTTCTTCTCGTTTTGCCATCCCCGAAGGTTTGCTTATCTTGATGTGCAACCATGAATTTGGACGTGTTAAATCGTACGTGTATTGAGACAAATGCAATGCGATACTGCCAATTCTATCATACAATGCACGTCAGAATGAGACTGCGCTGGTCTCTCCATCCCATTTATGCATCCAGTGCCATGCGCATGTGCTATATACCCAAAGCCTGCGGCTCACACCCTCAGCCGGTTTTGTTCTTACTCCTCTTGCCGACCTGGGCCTGGTAACCGCTCTTGATGGCATTGACCGAACGTCGGGAACCACACGACTCGCAAGACATGAAAAATATACGGTTTTCCTTTGTGAGGAGGGTGTCGGGTGATTTGCACGTTTTGCAAGTGACGTATTCGACTGTGAACTACCGTCAATGACACAGCTGCGCCATTCAGACGTGTCACTGACCGATATACCGTCTCAGGACGTTCTCCACCTGTTTCGGTTGGAAGCGACCCTTGATGACGAGTCGTCCAGAACCATCCACACTTCCAGTGGTGCCCATCTCGGCAAAAAGGAATTGAATGACGTGTTCTGGGGATCTGTGCATACGCTTGCAGATATCTGCAACGTTGGCGAAGATGGACCTGCGGACACCTTCTCGTATAATTTGAGGCGGTGCAATGGTGTACCGCTTTCCAGCGGAAGTGAGGAGGGAAGGGTTAGAGGCGTGAAGGGAGGCGTAGAAACGGGTAAGGAGCTATGTGAACGAGGTTCATGAGGATCACCACTGGGGAGTCGAACAGGATCAGCTCACCTCCTGATACGTATAGTCACGATCGCTCGTGAGCCAAGGCTCGCTACCAGAGTCGACGCCCGTAGGTACTTCTGGTCTCGCGAACGGGTCATCACCGAGTTCGGCTTCGTCCATATCGTTAAGATGCTCTCCATCATCAATCTCGACATCATCTGCACCCTCTGCGGCCTCTTTCGATTTCGACTCCTCGAGTTCCTTTTCAAACTCTTCCATCGCTTTTTTCTTGGACGATTTCTTCTTCTTCTTCATGTCAGAGAAGTCGAGGTCTTCGGAGGCGATCGGGGCAGCAGCGCCACCTGCTGGTGTAGATGTACCGGAGCCATCTATGCTCTAATGGCCGTTTCACAAAGTGTGAAACCGAACCCGTACGAACGACAAGACTGAGATACATACGAGATCCATTGGGATGTCCTTCTTCTTCTTTTTCTTCTTCAGACCGTCGGGGAACATGGCTTTGAATTCATCGTCCATTTTCTGATCGTCTCCATCGGCATCATCGGCGTCAGCTTTCTCATTGCGCTTCATCTGCTCATGTAAGGTTGTGGGACCGAGGTCAACTGCATCTCCGTTGGTGGTAGTGTTCTCGATCATCGTCGGTGCTGGGGTAGTGGGATCAGCCTCTGGCCCGAGTGGGTCTTCGGTGAACGCCACGGTCTTTTTCTTGCGCTTTTTCAGCGATGTGTCAAACAGGGGTTCTTCCGACGCCATATTGCTGTTGTTGTTGTCGTCGTCGTCGTCGTCGTGCTCGATGGGGACGGTATGTCGCTCGTCGTCGAGATATCTATCGGGTCACCTGCCATCAAGAGTGGATGCCGATATTTGAGTCGGCGCATGAATCTCGGGGACGGATTCTGGAACTCCGCTCGCTGCCAGCCGATGTGCTCCGAATACAAGTTTTGCGTTGACGCTACTACACCTTTTCTTAATGTTTGCCAGGCAGTCCGTCGCTCGTCTCGCCGCACAGCAGGCTCACCGACACGGTGCAGCCCCTCAAAATGTGCGCAATATGGCTACCCTCCGCGAAATCGAGCTGCGGCTCAAGTCGGTCAGAAACATTGAGAAAATCACCAAAGCAAGTCGTGGTATTGTAATTGGAACCGGCATGGAACTGAATCGTTCCCTGTCTTAGTCAATGAAGATGATTGCATCTACCAAACTTGCAAAGGCGCAGCGTGCCATGCTTGCTGGAAAAGAGTACGGTGTCGCTAACTCCGGTGTGTCCCGCTCACGCACACACGCGCCGAGCCCATTAATTAAGCTGAACCTTGTCACGCAGAAATCTTTGATCACACCCCCTCGGAGACGCCTGCCAAGCGCAAACTCTTCCTCGTCATCTCCTCCGACAAGGGCCTCTGTGGTGGTATCCACTCCTCCGTTAGCAAAGCTACGCGCCGTGCGCTCGCAGACACCGAGAAACCCGTCGATGCCAACTCTCCCGTCATGATCATCGGTGACAAGTCCAAGGGTCAGCTAGCACGCCAAATCGGCAAGAACCTCGCGCTCACCTTCAACCAAATTGGACGCGACATTCCTACGTTTGCGGATGCTGCTGGTGTCGCTGACTTGATCGTCAAGAGCGGT
The DNA here is from genome assembly GCA_038094335.1 of Tylopilus aff. striatulus. Taxonomy (NCBI): domain Eukaryota; kingdom Fungi; phylum Basidiomycota; class Agaricomycetes; order Boletales; family Boletaceae; genus Tylopilus; species Tylopilus aff. striatulus. The sequence continues at coordinate 5,729 of JBBPTY010000063.1, read as the reverse complement.
GTCGAGTATGACTCTATCGCTATTGTGTACAACAAATTCGTCTCGGCTATTTCATATGAGGCTGGCATCATCGAGGTTGCCAACGAGAATACATTCAAAGAGTCACGTAAGATGCTATTGTCTGGTATGATGCGTCTTTTGCTTACATGGACATTCTGTAGCTGGTTTCCGTGCGTACGAAATGGAGGATGATGTCACCAAAGACCTTGCAGAGTTCTCATTAGCAAACTCAATCTACGCTGCCCTTGTCGAAGCACATGCTTGTGAACAGAGTGCTCGGTGCGTGTATTCCACTCGAACACGCTTGACGTGATACTCATGTGTACCAACAGTCGTAACGCCATGGACAACGCGTCGAAGAATGCAAAAGACATGATTGGTAGTCTCACAATGCAGTACAACCGTGGTCGTCAAGCTGCCATCACGAACGAGTTGGTCGACATTATCACTGGTGCGTTGATGATATTCCGTGCCGCCAGCGGCCTTGAACTAACACGGCTCAATCTCAATCAGGTGCAAGCGCTCTGTGATTATCATTTCGCTCTCCATACATACATTTGTTAGTCACAATTGTCGACCTCCTTAGACGAAATCAAACATTCCTTTATTCTTCGCGTTGTAAGAGGTAACTTGATATAGTGAGCACAAGTCATGCTGAGTTTGTCTCGGGGAATGCGGTACATGCCCAACGGGAACACTGAGGTACTTTGAAGTGATAACCTCTCCTCGTGAAGTTGCAGCTTAAGTAATAGGTGCATAATGCAAGTCATGTGTCTGAATCATGCTAAGGCATGTAGGGTACATGTAGTTTTGTTGTCATCACCCCAACACCGTAAGACAAGGAAGCAATCAGAACTGTGATGCAGATGAAACCATTAAGTATTGGGAATTGGTCATGGCGGTTTTACTTACGCGAAGTGGTTGGAAAAACCACTTGTTTTTCCCGCCCAGGTACCGCTCCTCCAATAGCTTCTTGATGGTCTTGCGAGCATTTTCTCGTTGTGATGGCTCCTTGAAAGTCTCCGCCGCGACCGTGCCCTTCAAACTTTCCAATTCCAATCCATAACGAGTAGGGAAGAGATGCGAGTAGTTGACGGTCTGTACGAACAATCCATCGCTCAAGCACGGCGCAGGCGACACAAAGGACAAGGCTAACCTTGATAAAAGGCTTCACTTTGCTTCTTCGCTGTACCTTCTTGGTGCCCATGCGACGGGTGACTTTTCGGGGGTAACGCTCGATGCCGGCGACGATCGCGTGGGGATAGGGACGCTCCTTGGTTCCTTCGTCGAGCTGTTTGATGACGACGACCTTCTTGCCTGCCTGACGGCCCTGCAAGATGATGGCAACCTAATGGAAACGGATGTCAGTGTAACGCTCCAAGGGATCTCGAAAGGCACTACTTTTCCTGGCTTGTAGACTATAAGAGATGCGGATCAATCGCAAAGTTGCACTCTGAGGAAGATGCAGACATACTCTTGGGCATCGTAACCTCGGCGTCGGCGGGTGTATTGATGGCTTGTACGCGTGGATTGGTTTGTCTTCTGGTCTCTGCAAGCCACCCGGCAAATTCCGTGAGTACTATACAGCTTTATATTACATAAGCTTTGAGGACTCGGCCTTTCGCTTGGAGCTTGGCTTGTGGCTGTGTATGGCAGTGCTAAGTATCAGTTCGCTACTTACAGTAATACTTTGACACGCCCCAAGTCGTTGGAGCGCTAAACGAACATGTCGGTCCGTTCCCCGACGACTTTACCTGTCTCCCTCGGGTTTCCGACCGTGTTACAGTTGAACCGGTGTGCGCATCAGCATCACTCCATCTAAGGGCCAACCACGTCACTCCGCTCAGTTGCCGCCAGGTACCAGGTCTGATGTCGCAGAATTTCATACTTGGCGAGTCTGGCGCTTGAGCTCAAATTTGCATTCGCCAGTGGTCACACGTCGTTGACTAATTATAACTAAGCCGAATAAAATGGCACAAAAAACGTTGCGTACCTGGCCGCCCATCTCGTGCGTTGAATGGCCGGGTTATCATCGCAGAAGCGATTGTGCCGTCACGGTCGTTCTCAAGCGGACAGGGCGTACCGGAGCCCAGACTCGATGCACCCTTGTGTGTTCCGCCCTATCTGCGCCAGCCATCCGATGCTTCGCGTGTGACGCCACTTACGTAGGTATAGTCCAGCAAAGGCGTGGATCCTCCGGCAAGTTGCTCAGGCGTACACGATCAAGCCGCTTTAGATACCGCGCATGAGACCTTCAAAGAAATTATGGTACAGTACATTGTCGACCCTAAGGATATACAGTAATGGAACACAGCCCTGAATAAACGAACCGCCTCCATTGATGCAGCCCTCACTCGCATGCGCAGGGATGACTTCAGAAGTTACAACTATATAACGAAATGATTGATATATTATGGCATAGTTCTCATGGTATCCATTGTGTTGGGTGTCATCTGATATACCGTTGGAATATGCTGCAGTTATGCTGTCACACAACCCGCTAGAATGCAAAAAATTTATCGGATGCCACATACTGCTGCGGAAATTCACAGTCCGTATAACACTACAAGTGCTGGAGAAGTGTCACGTGAATCTGCGAGTATTTGATGAAGGGTAATTATGTTGGCAAAACTGTGACCAGTGGCAAGACCAAGCGAAAAACAGGGTATAATAAACAGACCAATACGGTGAAAGGTTGTATCAAAACATAAGGAGTGGACAGCGCGAGCGAATTAGGGTCGGCATTCTAGAGGTTGACGTTGACTGGAGAATCACAAATAAGTAATACTTCAGGCAATAAAATCTCAGTACTTACTGGGAGAGCAACCAAGGTTGACAAGACCATTGAATTGATCGTTATCGCAGCAAACAGTTTGACCCGTGCTAAAAAAAAGTTTAGCAGGAGGTGGCGACCTAGCATGGCCATGACTTACCAGCTGTTGCCACCAACGCCAATAACATCGATGGGGGAGCAGTCCGTGCCGACGGAGGTACCAATAGGGACAACAAGGTTAAGGATGCTCAACAAGTTGTCAATGTCACCACCACTGCCGGACTGCTGGACGCTGTTGCAACATTTTATGGGACCAGTACTGCACTTGCTAGGAGAGCCAGAGGGTTGGCCGCTGTAAGGGTCTGCCTACGATCAGAACCACGCAGGACACGAGTAGACGAAACACACTAGTGGGGGTACCACGCCTGATGGGGGCTTTGAGAGGCAAACCACGAGCTAAGCGCTCGGCATTGGTAGAGGCAGAGACTGCGGTAGCAGCAGCAATGAAAGCAAGGACAGTGGTGAACTTCATTTTGATCTATCCAGAAAGCCGACAATGGGGAAAGGGAGTAAAACTGAAAGGAATGGACTTGTTATGGGCTCAAGAGCGGGCGTGATTTATAGAAGACGGGCAGAGTAGAATCTCGGCAATCGGTGTCGTGTCCAATAAATATTTGGAACCAAATAAATCTATCCCCGATTCAGATCCATCGCTTCTCCGCCTCACATGCCCAGCATTCCCTTCAAAAACAGAAATAAACAACTAAATCATTTTTTTCATAATAAAAATTCTATCAGAGCGACGAGTATGAGACCCGCTAGTGTCCATGCGGCGTCGCCACCGTAATGAGAGACGGCGTATATCCCTCGTCGCGATGGCACCAATTACTCTCCGTCCTTCATTACTTCTGATTTTCTGCCGCAAGCTCGTCAGATCATCACCGTCAGCATCTCCATGTCATGACAAAGACGCTCGCGTCTTGTCTGCGGCTTCTCATGTGGAGTGTCTCCATACTCTGATATGTCACTTCGATCTTAGCAATACAGTACCAGACTGAGGGGCGCGGCAGCTATGTTTCTGTCATTGACCCGGCTCGGCACTAGTATTGAACATACTTTACTCCGCGGAGAGCATCCTCTTCGTTCATGCAAGCTTCACCAATAACGACCCTCATCTCACCGTCCCTCGTCTTACAGCTGCGATGCATCGCATGACCCGCATACCGTTTCACCACTCCGTACAAACCGCTAGCCAAGTCACTGCCTTTATGATGGCTATTTCTGGAGGTGACTCAGATGAGTCCACTGATTCAAGGTGGCACGTTAGCCAGGCCCAGCATTTACAATGTGACCCCGTGCGTGGCCCTGGCTATTATTGGCCAAAGATTGCGTGTTTCTGCGTGATGACTAAATGGTGCATATTTGCGGGTGTTTCAGAACCATAATGCTGTGAGTCTTATATGATCGCGTCCAGGTGTGCGCACGGATCAGCCCGCCAACACACAAGCATCCCACAGAAAGTGGGAGGGTGGAGCTATGGAACAGCTGACGAGCTAAACTCGCCAGCACCGCAGATTATGTACCAGTCATTTCTGCCAAGATGTTATACACCGTCGCCGCATCGTGAGCCAAATTAAGCCAGTCAGGCCTTGAATCAGGAACGCTACTTACCAGATCCACGGGAACAAAGAACATGCTCGTGTTATGATACGGCGCAGTGGTGGACAACTAGGGTTCTCTCACCACCAATCAGGACTGGCCGCTTCCAGCCGCGGTGAACAGTGGGTACGGGGGTGCTTAATCTTATAAATGGTACCTGAACCAACCATAATCCAGTGCGTGTGTGGTAGCATTGCCAAGCCTGAATGGATTCGACGATATGCGAATATAGCTGGACATTTAACCTGCTATCTCTGCCTAGTGTGTGTCTGGGCGATTCTCCGGGGGTAGAGATGGGTCCGTGAAACTGTGATTGCACTTGACGCAGACGAAAAATAGGATCATACGCGTCTCCTTTCGTTTCGACTGATCCTGGTAAAACACCGCACTAAAGCAAATCGATAAGCAACGAGCTCGTTGTGGAGGTTCAAACGACAGACTCTTCGTGACCGCAGCGCGGACATGAAATATTAGAGTGCGCCTAAAATAGAGAGGGATAAGTGCATGGACGCGATCGTATCGGAAAAGGATGTACCAGAGTTGGATCCATACCCAGATCAGTCGTCACCCCCACTTGCTCCCTGTCTCGCATGTGTTAACCCGTATATCGAGGGATGTCAAGGATCGCGCCGCCACCGGCGCCATGGATGAAGTCATGCACTCCCAAGATCGAAACTTACTTGGTGACTGTCAACAAGTCGTTTCTGTATACGCATTTGTTATCACCAATCTCAAAATGATCGCATATCCTGCAGGCATAGACCATAATGCGCCTTTGTGGGTCGGCTTTTGGGTAGAGGAGGTTGTTGCATTCGGAACAGAAGTGAAGGGAGGCCTAAAGGTGCGTACGTTGGGATTACACGTGTATCAACACGGCCAGATATGTTTGATTGATGAAAAACGACTCGTCAGTCATCCACCTGCAAACCAGAGCTGGACGAACAGACAGACCATGTTTTTCAAGGCCAAGTTACTTTTCAAACTCCGCCACCAACTTACCTCCAATGGCAACATGCAAGACATGGGCGTTCCGGGCAGCGTACGCGGGCCTTTGGCTAGCTCGAATCTGGCTTGCGCTGTGTGGGACAGGCTACATACACCCGGACGAACACATACAGAATGGAGAAGTCACAGCTGGTACATCTCTTTAGTTTCATTGTCTCACTTATTGACCATAAGCGGGTAAGGCGGCATCCTTGGCCTGTATTCTGTGACCACCTGGGAGTGGTTCCCCGACTATCCAGTCAGATCTATTCTCCCCATATTAGTAACTACAGGCTTACCTATGCTTGCCCTG